>JABUQX010065734.1:52500-82500 GCA_015478945.1 Trachelipus rathkii | reverse complement strand
AGGTTTTGTGTGATTATATATAAAGTATTATATTTAATATATATATATAATATATATATATATTAATATATAATATATATATTAATAATATATATATTAATATATTTATATAAATATATGATATTTATAATATATATATATATATATATATATATATATATATATATATATATATAATATATATTATATTAATTATATATATATATATTTATATATATATATAATATATATATATATTATATATATATATATATATATATATATATATATATATATATATATAATATATTATTATATATATATATATATAATATATTAAATATATATATATCTATAATATATATATATTATAATATATATATATATATTAATATATATATATATATATATATATATATATATATATATTATATATATATATATATATTATATATTATTAATTAATATATATATATATATATAATATATATATATATATATATATATTATAATTATACTATATATATATATTATATATATTATATATAATATATATATATAATATATATATATATATATATATATAATTATATAATATATATATATGTAATAATTAATCAATATTTTAATACTATAATTAATCACATGAGCATATGATTCATGATCTATATATCAATATTTATGTAATATCCACACAATAAAAAAAACACATTTATGTTACTACTTATCGATTATATCTTCACCGGAAAAACCCTAAGCTATGCTACAGCAGTGAAAGAATGTATATCTAATCAACAAACCTAAGTTGTATAGCCTTACTGCTACCAGCTTCACGAGCATAGTCCTAAACAAAATAGCTTGAGTATATATCAACAACGACTCAATAGAGGTTACATATTAAATCATACTTCTGTCAATACTCACGGGCTATGGGCTCTAATTATGATGTAGGACCAGGACAGCACTATAATAATTAAAAAAAATTGATTAAAATAATCAAAATATTCTACAGGCAATAATTTCAGAAATTTCTTGTGTACTTATTACAATCATTCTACGTTTATTTCCTTTATTCTTCAAAAAATTAATTGCTCTTCGTTCCAATGAAATATCTAAGAATTATGCATTTAACAAATAAACACTTAAAAGAAATACGTGTTGGAATCTGTAAATGCGTGTAATTTACGATTGCAAAGAATATAAATTCAAATATAATGAATATTACTTAAGTTCTATATATTAAATTGTGCTATATATATATTATATTAATTTTATGTCGAGTTGAAGTTTAATAATAAATGTTTCTTGAAAAAATAACTTCATGTGTTCGATTGTTTATTAATTTAAAATAAAATAAATTTTAAAATTATACAACTTTGAATTTTATAGTATAGTTATATCTCAGTAAAAATAAATATATCTTACTTATTCCATTAATTATATATTATATTTATTAAGTGTACTTAGAAGATAAAACGGATGTATCTCAAAAAAATTTGGAATCTTGTGTTGCGGAATGCATGGAAGCGGTATGCGTGATCTTTAAAGATTGATTACGGTAATAGCGATGAAAGGATGCGTGATATATGCGATGCGGCACTCTCCCTTAACAGCACAGCATTGCATGATTAGATGCGGATCATGACGGATGGCGGGCGCAAGTGACGGGCGCAATTTTCAATTGAAAAATTTGAAATAGCTTGGCAAATGCGATGGATATTGAACTCTTATCTTATTGAAAGTTATTAGAGATCTCAAGGAATAGTATAAGTATATAATATTCGATAGTAGATTTATCTTTTTATTTATTGATAATTGCTATAATATTTCCTAGTTTTTATTTACATATCTATAATTACATATATATTAATTATATTAATGGTATATATATATATAGATAGTATACCATAATAACTAATATACATTTTATATTGGATATATATAATATATATTATATATATATATATATATAGTTTGTACACATAGACAATGACTATCGATTATGATGCTATATTATATAAATACTCTAAATATCCAAAATAAATACTAAAAGTTCTATTTTATATTAATTCTAAAGGTTTTAAGATGTTTTATTAATAATATACTATATATATAATATATATATATATAAAATTATAAATAAGAAATATATATATTATTAAATATTATAGAAAGGTTTGTTTTGTATTTGTATCAATTTATTACATTATAGTTAACTCATCACATATATATACTATATATTGTTAATGAAAGAAAATTACACATTATTATTATATATCAATTATTTAATTTTGTGATGACTATGACTATGATATGATTTAATTTATACTATATAAAATTTGATTCGATAATAAATAAATATTATTCAATTATTCTAGAAGTATAATATATATTAATATATATATACTGAACATCTCCTATGTGATATATATATATATGTAAATTATTTTAAAATAGATATAGAATATAATTTATAGGTTTATTTGAAAGATAACAAGGATAATATTATAATATTTAATTTATATTAACAATCTTATTTCTCTCCCATGCTCAAGCCTTTGGACAAAAGACTCCTGTTCACATTGCCGCATGGCCCAACACTCACGCTAATCTCATGCTTTTCTATCCAATCACTCAGAATCCCGATCCCCCATCACAGGATCCTCACAATAACACAATTGGCGGAGGAATCAAACTCCGTACCTACAAGATGTACATCCACAGGGAAAATGTTTACTGTGTCTCTCCACCTCTCCCCCGTTGAGTCTCACAGCCTGCTCTTATCCCGTCTCCACCTTCACCATCCTTGGCCGTTCGGCAAACCTACTCTCTCTCCCTGGACCATATTCTCAAGAATGTCAAACTGACTGCATCCCACACTTTATATTCATCCATCGGTTTTCACACCCACGCTCTCCCTCACTGCCTCGTTTCTCACTCTGTCTCTTGTCATGGCCAAGTCTCACTGTTGCTCCTCAACACATTCATCTTCACTCGTCTGAATTCTACTCTCCTCCTCTCACTGTTCATGCTCCAGTCTCCGCCCCATAGGTACTATACTTATAGGTAGTTCGGTAGGGTTAAGCTCTAAACTCGCGCTTCGTATATTGCTCGCTTCACCTCTTTATCGAGAGATTTATTTTATCTTCAATAAGGTATTACTCTCTACTAGTATCGTTTCATATTGACTCTAATGCTTACTCGTTAATTTTTTATGCACAGCCTTCCACATGCTCTTTCCACAAGGAGCTTCTAGATTGTTATTTATATCTCCACATTTTAATCTCTTGATTTGTAAACTGAACCGGCATATAACCTCAACTCTAAACATATACAAATCACGATATCTCCCCTCTCTCTGTTGGCTCACCATATTATTACTGTTTTTTCTTCACGATTTCATCGATTCATCCATGATTTCTCTCTAATGAATTCTCTCTGCTAACACACAGCGTCCAGGTTTTAGCTTCAACCTTTTCACCTACTCCACTCTCGCGAGAGCACGGCCAACACTCATCTGCTATATCGTAATTAGTACCATATGTCCTTTCATCAATCTTCTAAACTCTCTTTTACACCTCCTAAAAAAGACTGTTGAGGTTTTCAATTAATATCGCGATAACTACTGTATATCAGCAAACACTGCACTCTCTATCTTACTCTGTCTCTTCTCATACTCTCTCCTCACGACCTTCAATATCATCCACCTCAAACTAGAGACTTCTCCCTCGTTTTATATCCTGTTCTTACCTTTACTTATGCTATTATCAGTATCTCACACTTGCTTACAACTATTATTACACAAATGATCTGCCTCCAACTTCATAAGACGCGCTTCGTCTGCACTCGTCCACAGCTTCTCTATGCCACACAAGGTCAAATGCTTTCTTCAAGTCATAGACGTGAGAAGGCAGCACACGATAGGAGCCCGTCATAGCTTCGTATTGCGCAACGAGTGCCGCTGTATGCCGGTGGAGGTCCATTTGCTGAGAGGCAAGACACTTGAAATCTGTAGTACTTCTACCAGCCTCGAAGATAGCCCATACTGCTCTTTACCCAATCTTGGCTCTATTTTTGATCTTAATTTTCTTTCGTAATATTCTATTCAGTTTAACTCGCCACTGTGCACGGATCGGTCCATTTTAGTGAGAATGTCCTTCGCTATTAATTTATTCTACAACTTTCCGTGACGTCCCCCTACCTTATAAAGGAACTATTATTATATAGCTTTTTCCTTAAACCTTATCACGCGGACACCATAATACTCTTCCATCTCTATATACATTGAGTTCGAGAATCTCTGAAAAATTACATCCAGTATTTCAACCCCTTCGTCCTCCCTCCCTCAAGCAACACTCGAATATATAGATCGCCTTCATGCCCGCGAACGAGTTTTGCGACGACTCATATCATATTTCTATTTTAACTCACCTCCGTCAATATATCACGTGCCTCCGTTGTACAGCCTCTTACCTCCTTCTAGCTTATCGCCGACTCCGACAAGTCGCGTTCTCTCCTCCTCCTCCTCCTCTCTAGTTCCCCTCTCTTCCCGCGAATCTGCGCCTGTCCACAATTCAACAACTCATCGACAATACTCTATCCACCTTTGTTTATTTCCTCCATTGGAAATTTTTTCAACCGATATAACACATCAGTTTACTCCTATTTTTTGGTTCTATTCGTATTTATTAACATACTCATACTACTTCGTGTCTCCTCTATACGTTTCTTGCCAATAGACACAATCGTATTCGCTACATTCACAATATTGCATTTCCTTTCATATCATCAACAGTTTGCTCTTTATGAAGGCTTACTAAAAAAGGCCAGCGCTTCGCTCTATGCACATACCTCTCTTCTCTACGCCTCGCGTATCATGTTCTTTGATTCCAACCGATTACACGGCTACTAGATGTAAGTCGGATCCTTATTGAGCCCTATATAATTAAATTTATATTTTCAAAAAAAATACTATAATACTATATATATGTTGAAATTTTTTAAGTATACATAGAACTAAAGTGGTCAACAATGAAAACTACATAGATTAGGAGCGGTGAGAGCTACGTATATATAAGCCGGTGATATATATATATAATATATAGTTTAAATAATATAATCAACAATATTATAATTTTTTCATATATGCTAGGTTATAAGTATATATATATATTATTAATAAATTTTTATTATAATCATATATAAATGACTGGAAACTAATATCCATTTTGAATATATAAAGTATAATATTATATTAGAGTATAATAAAAAATTAATAGTACAGAAATCGAAATTCTAAAATTACAATTATATTCCCATATAAAACTCCCATATAAAGATGACAAATAATATTTATTTTATATGCATTAATAAATGTAAAAACATATCCTCACAACATCCTCATTTTTCAAATGAGGATGCGGATGCGGATGTTGCATGATGGGGATGCGGATGCGGATGCGGTAATTGCGGGATGTCAATAGATGGGATGTGTTTACCGCATAAATGCGGTAATCGGATGCGGATGTCCACATGTCCATCACTAATATATATATATATATATATATAATATTATATAATATTATAATATATATATATATATATATTATATATATATATATATATATATATATATAATATAGATTATATATATATAATATATATATAGATATATAATAAATATTATAATTATATAATATATAATATATATATATAATATATATATATATATATAGTATATATATATAGTATAGCGTGGGAAGGGCGGTGAAATTGGGGATCAAGTGATAATTTAAATAAAATTTTTTGTTTATTATTAAAGCCACGCGGTAATACTACAAGTTTTATTTAGATTATCTTTAATTCTAGAGAGTTTTAATTATTTTTAAAAATATAATGTACATATATGAATGAAAATTTTCTCTTAAATAAAGGTAAATTTCACTTCTGAAATATGTGAATTTTTTCTTAACTGTTATAAAATGAAAAGTTTATGGATGGATTTTAATTATTTTTTTTTCAGTGTTAAACAGTTTAGATATGTTAGCTTTAAAACTGACAAAGTAAATACTTTGCTTCAAACAGTACTAATAGTAGTTAAAAATAACCGGTCCTAACTTGCCTCCATTAAGGAGGTATAACCATAATTATTCTTATTTATATGTATTTAATTATTATTATTGGAATCTTAGTTATTATTATCTCGTCATAATATTAGAAAGAGTTAACTATATATTAAGGATAATATAAAGTTGAAAATAAAAAATTTAAATATGAAACTCAAAGGATGAATTCAAGATAGTGTCCCTATTTACTCCATCTAGAATGAGGTGAATAATGACATCTAATAATTCTAATGGTTCTTGTTACATATATCTTTTTTGATATATCCAAAATCTAATTTACGATTCGATTATAAATAAATATTTATCATATATTATAAGTAAAAATTAAAATAGAAAATAAATTTATTACACGATATGTATATCCCAGAGATGTCCTTTACTCACCCCAATATTGTATCCCTATTCACACCCATCAAGGGAAAGTTCGGAATGAGCTTCATTTTAAAACTTTAATTTAACATTATTTATATATATTACTTGATTGATATTATAGTGTTATGAGCATTATGACACTACTAATATGAGCTAATTGATATTATTCAGAAAAAACAACATATTCCAAACCGCATTATGGAAGAGAAAAAGAGAAGAGTATTATAAGCATTTAGGGGTCTCAATTCAGCCCCTCCACCGAGACTCCATATATAAATAGATATATTTTATACATATTAAAGATAAATTAAAGAAGTTTACTGTTTTGTAGAACTTATATATTTAAACTAACTATATATCTCTCTATAACTATTCAGAAACAATTAATAATCAAATGTGAGTAAAATAAATTTTAATATAATTACTATTAACAAAATATTTAAATAATAAGTACACATACCATTTTTACTGATGAAATAGTTCAATAAAGCTATTCTGAGCAATTAATAATTGCTAATTCTGATCTCTATATATCGGTCATAAATAATTTAAGACTAGGTTTAGAGATAGCCTATACGATAGATAACTAATGTGAAAAAATGAATCGAAATTGATTCAATTCCATCCTAGATTCTTAGAGTATAAAATGCGCGAATGTCACACACTTAAGTTATATACTTTCATTGTGCATACTATAAATAAATTTCAAAAAAAATTTCTCTATTAATTTATACATAACCGAATAGCGAATAGCTTAAAAGATAGGCAAAGACATACTTGTGAAATTTCTCTATATAACTGTGTAACAAGTTTATTGATGTAATTTTAAGTAATGGAATCTCTAAGTAACTTACATGTGTCTATATACATATTTTAAAATTATATCAGTATTTTTCAAACATTTAATATATTGAGCTAAATATATATTTTAAAAGAACTTATTTTTTTGTATTGTACTATATTTATTTCAATATATTATCAGATATTCAGTTTGACAAATCGAGAATAAAGCATAGCTCTAAATCTCTCAGCGTGAAATGAAAACACCTAAAATAATATAGTTGTTTATAACATTTCGAAATATTAGTAATATATAAAGAAAAATGATAATAATCAATATCTAGTATGTGATATCATTGGTACGACGCTGAAAAATTTAAAAAAAAAAAAAAAAAAAAAAAAAACTAGCACTTTTGAATTTTTTTTTTTTTAGATGTTTTTTTTAATTTCTCTTGCGGTGTTATTATGGACATTTTGTATACGCTTTTTTTTAATATACTCTATACTCTTTAGTTATAGATAATGCACACGTATCTTTTTTCTGTTTTAAGAGAAGAAATATTAAATTTTTCCTCTTGCAGCGGAGTTAGAGTGAGTTGTTTCCGAATCCCTGAGTCGTGTGTGCTACGTTCTGACTAGCGGAGACACCAAAGAAATTGACGCGTCAATGGAAGATGTGTCTGTAAGATATATAATATATAACAATTTTTCTTAATTTTTTAATATATTAAAGATATTATGTGATAATACACACACACCGCAATAAAACCAGCCAATCTTTCATAACATTACAATAAGTTCTATCATTCTTGTTTTCATGCTTCTAGCTATATAATTCGTATAGTGGTTTTATGATCCGCTATATTGATTGTTCAGAAACTATCATGTCGTCCCACGTTGGCTTTAGAATTTAATTATAAAAGAGTATTAGCTAAATAACTTAACTAGTTAACTAAACTAGTTAACTTAACTAAACTAGTTAACTTAACTAAACTAGTTAACTTAACTAAACTAGTTAACTTAACTAAACTAGTTAACTAAACTAAACTAATTAACTTAACTAAACTAGTTAACTTAACTAAACTAGTTAACTTAACTAAACTAGTTAACTTAACTAAACTAGTTAACTTAACTAAACTAGTTAACTTAACTAAACTAGTTAACTAAACTAAACATATATTTTAAATATATTATATATATATATTATATAATTATATATATAAATATATTATAATATTTATATTATATGTATATATTATATATATATATTAATATATATAATATATATTAATTAATATATAATATATATATATTATATTAATAATAATATATATAATAATATTATATATATATATATATATATATATATATATATATATATATATATATATATATATATATATATAATATAATATATATATATATATATATATATATATATATATATATTATATATTAAAACACCCTGTGTTGACATATGTTTTTTTTTGTTGTATATTAAAT
Organism: Trachelipus rathkii; assembly: GCA_015478945.1. Taxonomy (NCBI): domain Eukaryota; kingdom Metazoa; phylum Arthropoda; class Malacostraca; order Isopoda; family Trachelipodidae; genus Trachelipus; species Trachelipus rathkii. The sequence goes on along the minus strand of JABUQX010065734.1, from coordinate 73,741 downwards.
TATTCATTACCGCAAATAATTAAATCAATTCAGTAAATAAATAAAGAACGTTAAAGATCTAATAAATATTTAACAAAATTGTAAAAAATAAGTAAAAATAAAATTGTAAATAGTGTAAAGAGCTTGAAAAATAAAAATAAAAGAAAACAATTTCAAAAGAAAAATTACGATTATTTTTTATTTATATTAATTTATTTTTCAATGAAAAATAACTTTACCTGTGACGCTTTTAAAAATTGCGAGTTTATTTGCAGCAGAAAATTTTTGCAAAACTTTTCATGCATATCTGACAAGCGCAAAATTTGAACATATAAAAATTATATCTTTGAAGCAAATTTTTCTATTACATTAGCTATTGAGAAAATAGTATAATAATTTTGGCTTTCTGGTCACTTTTACTATCTCACAGAGACATATATATATATATTATATACTATATATATATAAATATAATTATAATAATATATATATATATTATATATTATATATATATATTATATATATATATATATACTATATTATATATATATATATATCATATCATATAAAATTAATAGTTATTTTTAATAGAGTGAAAGTAAATACATATTAATTATTAATATGTTTGTCCATTACTAGTACCTAATATATATAATAAATATATATACTATATATATATATATACTATATATATATATAATATATATATTATATATATATATATACAATATATATAATATATATATATATATATCTGCAATATAAATATAATGTAACTTGCTCCATATCCTAATTACAGAAATATGATTGACAATATGCATATTTTTGTAAATTTTAATATTATTTATTTTATAGTCATAAATATATATAAATTTTATTATATAATGATTTCCATTATTATCAAGTTATACATGTAAGGAGGAGACGTATATATATATTATATATAATATATATATATTAATATATTATGTTACTTAAGTATCTCGTAAAACTGATAAATATACATAACATGGTGAGTATATTTAATGTATAATATATATATAGGTTTTTATTATTAATTAATTTTATTTACAATTACTATATATATATATATATATATACTTATATACTATATTAGTTATATTACTTATAAGTGTGTATATTATTATAATTATCAACCATCGATTACAACACCCTATTTATCATGACTGACTTATGTGCTAGAGTATAATCAAATATATTATTTAATATAATAATATACTATTATATATATAGTATTATATATATATATATATATATATATATATATATATATATGTATAATATATTATATTATATATATATATATATAATATATACTATATAATATTATATCAGTGGCGTACCTGAAAGAATACACTTGGTAGGCAGAGTTATATATATTAATATATGTATATATAATATATATTATATATATTATACTATATAATAATATATATATTATATATATAATAAATATAATATATAAATATATATATAATATATATATAAATATATATATATATATATATAAATAATATTTCAAAGCTAACACCACCTGCTATCATAACACTACGTCTTAAGTAGTATATCAATAATATATATATATATATATATATATAATATATATATATATATATATTATATATATAGTATATATATATAATATAATATAATATGATATATTATATATATTATTATTATATAATTAGGGCGTATCCTGGAAGAATACACTTGGGTAGGCAGAGTTTATATATATATATATATATTATATAATATATATATTATATATTATATATATATATATTATATATATATAATAATATATATAATATATATATATATATATATATATATATATATATATATAAGCTAACGAAAACATCGAAAAAATATTTTATAATTATAATAAGTACCTATTTATTTGTATGAAAAGCTTGTTTACATATAATTTACCAAATACTATAATTTTAAATCACATTTCAATTGAGTAATTTCTTAGGCTATCATTTTTAAAATCAAGTTGTAGATTTATAGAGCTGTTCTTCTCGTGTTTTTTCTGTAATATAAAAACTATATTTTCCTTTTTCGAATGTTTCAATTTTTTTTTTTATAAAGTTAGTTACAACTTAAATATACTTTAATAAAATTAATATTCAATATCAGAACAATCAGACACAATTTGCGATTAACCAAAAATTTCAAAAAAACTGCCACAAGCCACACATTTCGTACATTATTAACGGGTAAGAGAACGAAAGGTTCATATATTTCGATTATAGGAGAACAGACTAGCCGCTCCCTTATAAGGTGATGTAAAAAAATGACGTCGATTCGTTCGCCCGTGCAAAGAATTTTACTTCTTAAGATCAGAGTAGTGAGCGAGAATTTCAAATTGAATTCAATTATTATTATAGCTATTATATTGTGGTTGTTTTTCTTTTAATTTATGATGCAAAACTAGCTTCTTTTTATAACTTTTATATAATATTTTAAAAAATTTAGATTCTTTTACATTTAATTTCAATTATTTAAAAATAGAAAATAGTTGTAGGAGCTACCTACCCGCCCTACTCAATCTTTACATATATATATATATATATATATATATATATATATATATATATATATATATATATATATATATATATAATATATATATATATATATATATATATATATATATATATATATATATATATATATATAAGAGTTGAGGAAAAAATTGGAAAGTGGCAACATGGTTTTAGACCAGGAAAAAGCACAACAGACTTGATATTTTACATGAAGATGATGATAGAAAAAGCATAGAATGGAATAAGAAGATATATGTTGCATTTATAGATTTGGAAAAGGCATTCGACAGGATAGATAGAGAGATTATGGAGAGTATTGGAAGATCCGGAATATGACATACCGCCGAAATTGATAGCGGCGATTAAGGGCATGTATGAAAACCCAACAAACATGGTGAGAGATGGAGGGAGTGGGGAGAGATGGTTTGATGTGAGGACTGGGGTGAGACAGGGCAGTGTTCTGTCACCGCTACTCTTTACATTGTACCTGGATAGCTGCCTAAAAAGGATTTGTACAAGGGAAAACAGAGAACACACACTGGTGTATGCGGATGACGCGGCTGTGATTACATCGAGGGTGGAGGACTTACAGGATGCCATGAATAGGTGGAATGAGGTGTTGAACGCGTGGGGAATGAGGATAAATAGAGAGAAAACGGTGGTGATGATGATAGCCAGAGAGAGTGAAGAGATAGTGGTAAATATAGAGGAGTCCAGGTAAACAAGTTAATATTTGGGCGTTGTGCTCCAGCTTGAACAGGAGACAAGATGATGAGTTGGGGGAGAGGAGTGGGTCCTCTCAAAGCAGTGGGATATTTATAGTACAAAGTCAGACTAAATACAGTCACAAAGATAAGTATACACTGGGAAAATTCTGGGATGGATACCAGTTTGAATGGAATGGGCAGTTGGTAGTCATGGGTTATGGAAGTGTCAGTACTTAATCAATAAGTTAGAATAGCTGTAGAGAAAGAACTGCTCTATGTGTTGCCTCAGTGTGGGTGGGTTATAGTAGTGTGGTGTTTAGCCGTTGAATGGTGGTGGGGGATTGAAGGTGTTGGAGTGAAGACCGGAGAAGTCTACCTTCGGGAAGGGCGAGGATGAGATGGATTGAACAGGTGACTGGAGCTCTGCAACGACGGAATATAATGCTAGAAAAGAGTGGAAGAGCACTGGACGTTCGATGATAAGAATCAGCGGAAAAGAATTTGTTGGTGTAGCACCTCACAAGCATTAAAAAAAAGGCTGGATTGCATGGTGAGGTAGATGAGAAAAATTTGATTGGAGTTACAAAGAAGTCATTCTTGAGATATTTCTTAAAAATAATACTTAAAGTGAAAGTAAAAAGTGGTGGAAAGAACTGACTTTTTATTATCTCACGAATGGCAAAATGTTCCATTAATTAAATAAATTTAATTCCCGGATAAAAACATTCGAATAATTTCTTATTAATGAAGAAATTCAAATGAAAACTATTTAAAAAAAAAAAAAAAAAAAAAAAACGAACAAAATTAAAGTTTTAAGAATATATTTTAGTAGCTTACATTTTGAAACATTGTTACACCTTTTTGCGATTGAGATGCGATAGATTTCATACATATTCGATAAAAGATTTCCAAATTCAATATTTGAACCTTAAAGTTCAGCAATCCTGTATGTTAATCGTCAAATACAATCAAAATTCAACAATGTGAAGAGCAAAAATCACCAATGATTTCTAGATTTTCAACATCAAGTTTAAAGTTCGGCCATTGTCACAGTAATTCGTCTTTCTGCAAAACCTTTCGGTGAATGATAATACATTCAGCATTGTGGCATAATAGTTCGGCAGAATGGTTTATAATTCAACAAACATCCAAAAGGCTGCGATAAGTTTGATTCCTATTTAACAAATTTAAAGGTTTATTCGACAATATTACACTAATTTGGGCAATTACGTAAACTAGTTCGAGGGTTTTCAAAACACATCAGCGGTGTCCTATTTATTATTATAGATAAATAATGTACTATTGGTACATGTACAATAATGATGTACATCATAGAATACAAGTAAAATGTAAAATATATGTTTCTGAAATGTACACTATTACACGATAGTTTGTTTGTTTATGCATCGTAGTAAAAATGTATCTACATGATTATATGCAATGTGTACAGTTTCTTGCGTAAGCACATACATGCTTGCTGTTATCTCCCTTTGCAAAACTACTTCTTTCCATCTTGCTATTAGCTGGCCGTTTCGGATTGTAGCTATAGGATTGGCCAGTTCGCCCTGGATATTGGCAAGTCTAACTCTTGCATAATTCTTTATTACCGAAAAGCAGTTTTCAATGGGATTTAGGAACGGAGAATAGGGTGGCAGATAAATGATTTCATGATGTTTTGTAGGATTTACAATTCTTACGTGCACAGGGGCATTGCCCATTATAATATATACCTCCTCCTCTCGTAAAATCGTCGATACGTTGTATAGAAAGTTTTCGACTCTAGTTTTAGCAACCCTTCCATATTCCATCTCAAAATATAACAGGCAAACATCTTTATCTTTGGCAGTCAATACACTAAGGTTTCGACCTCTCTGTCCAGCAACAATTCTATTGGCTCTTTGATCGATAGGAGCTCTACCATAAGTTCTCTTGCTGTGCAAATGAAACCCACATTCATCAAAATATATTCTTCGTTTCGGGAGCCCTCTTCTAATACATCCAATGTCCCATACCAACATATCTTGACTAGTATATGGTGAGACAAATAAATAGAGGTATAATATATATATATATATATATATATATATAATAATAATAATAACAACCAATAATATATGAAGCATCTATGAAGACACCTATATCTCTATGATGTGCAAATACATCAACAATACCCCGCTTAAGCGGGAATAAGTGTTTGTATAATAATAATATAATATATAATAAAGTAAAAATGAAAATAACACAAATATATTTAATATGTATATATATATATATATATCTATATAATAATAATAATAATAATGTATATATATATATATGTATAATATATAATAATATATATATATAATAATAACTATATATATATATACTATATATTATTTCATATATATATATATATATATATATATATATATATATATATATATATATATATATATATATATATATATATATATATATATATTTTTTTATAAATTTTACACATACTCTTTCCTATATATATATATATATATAGCAAAAGGAGGAGGTAATGGGTAGAGTGAGAAAGTTGAAGAATGGTAAATCTGCAGGTATAGATGAAATTACTGGTGAAATGATCAAGAACGGAGGCGAGATGGTGATTGATTGGATTTGGAAGTTGTGTAATAAAGCGTTATGGTATAGTTCCAAGGGATTGGACTGAGCAGTAATAGTACCCTGTATAAGGGTAAGGGAGAAAAGGAGAACTGGGAGATAAGGGGAATAAGTTTATTGAGTGTTGTAGGAAGGTATATGCTGGTATTTTGGTCGAAAGAGTGCGACGAGTGACTGAAGGACTGATTGGTGAAGAACAAGGTGCGTTTAGGAGTGGTAAAGGATGTGTGGATCAAATCTTTACATTGAAACAAATGATTGAGGAAATGAGGGAGAAGAAGAATAAATTGTATTTAGGTTTTATGGATTTGCAACAGGCGTATGATAGGGTTAATAGGGAAGCTTTATGGCAGGTGTTAGTGATATATGGTGTTGGTGGTAGGCTTCTGAATGGAATCAAAAGTATGTATGACGATAGTGAAGCGTGTGTAAGAATAAATGATGTCAATGGTGATTGGTTTAGGATTAATAGCGGAGTGAGACAGGGTTGTGTTATGTCTCCTTGGTTATTCAATTTGTATATGGATGGAGTTATGAAAGAATTCATGGTGGGAATGGCAGGAAATGGTGTTAGAATGATGGAGAATGGAGATGAGTGGAGGGTGCCCTACCTATTATATGCGGATGATTTGGTTCTGGCGAATCTGAAGAGAGTTTGAGAGGATTGGTAGCGAGATTTGGCAGGGTGTGTAAAAGGAAGGGCTTGAAAGTAAACGTGGATAAGAGTAAGGTTATGGTTGTGAGTGAGGACACTCCTCAGTGTGAAGTTATGTTAGATGGTGAGCAGCTGGAACAAGTGTCTGAGTTTAAATATTTAGGGTATATGTTGGATGAGAAGGGAACGGACGATGCAGAGTGTAGTAGGAAATTTGTGAATGGCAGGAAGGTGGCTGGTGCAATTAAATCGTTGGTGAAAGTAAAGAGACTAAGTCTTGAGTGTGCTAGGGTCTTACATGAGGGTATGTTGTTACCTGTGTTATTGTATAGTAGTGAGACTATGGTCTGGAATAAGAAGTATAGATATAAAGTTCAATGTGTTCAGATGGACAATCTTAGGGGCATGCTAGGTGTGAGAAGAATTGATAAAATGAGGAATGAACGTATTAGAGAGTTGTGTGGTGTGAAGAAAGGGGTAAATGAGAGAATAAATGAAAGTATGTTGAGATGGTTTGGTCATTTGGAAAGGATGAATGATAGTCGGTTAGTTAAGCGGATGTATAGTGGCGAGTGTGTTGGGAACCGACCGGCTGGGAGACCGAAGAGAAAGTGGATTGAGTCGGTGAACGAATGTCTGAAGGAGAGAAATGTGAGTTTGGTAGAGGCGAGAAGAAAGGTGCATGATAGGAGAGAATGGCGGGGGATTGTGAGGGGGTATGGTTGTGGCCCACCTGGGCCAGGGGATGAACCCTACACTTGACGATTTACCATAGTGAGGATCCGTCGCGGTCCCATGAAGTTCTAGGGTGGATTTTCTGATTGCGACGAGTTCTTACTAATTAATGGTACAGAGGGGCGGTAAGGCTGGGCTTTCTTTTCGACTTTTGTCATATTCTTCTACTGCTTTTCTTTTCCGATGCATGTACGCACCTTACCCCCAGTCTTTGGGAAAAGAGGTAGATAAGAAATATATATATATATATATATATATATATATATATATATATATATATATATATATATATATCTATACTACTCTTGTCTATATATATATATATATATATATATATATATATATAAATATATGTATATATATAGATGTATATATATAAATGAATAAATATATATATATATATTTTTATAAGTAAAATATATATTTTTTAGAATAACAATATTTATATATATATATATATATATATATATATATATATATATATATATATATATATATATATATATAACATATATATATATATGCTTTATAATAATGTCATAAATGGAAATAATAATATATATATATGAAATATGTAATATAATTTATTTTTATAATATATAAAATATAATAATAACTTATCTATATATATATATATGTATATAATATATGTATACATATATATATATAATATATAATATATATAATAATATATATATATATATCTATATGTATATATATATATGAATAAACTCTTTCAATATATATATATATATATATATATATATATATATATATATATATATATATATATATATATATATATATATATATATATATATGTTTTTATACTATATATATATTCACTCACTCCTTTTTTTTTTTTATATATTTTCACGAATTTCTTCTAATGTTAACGTCATGCAACATTTTTATTGATATAAGAGCTCCTTGCAATGATCTATGCAAAGTAGTTAAAGAAACCATGGGTTTTTGTGGCCATGTCTCATGAAGCAGAGTGTTAGCGTCTTTCAGTGATATCGATGGGTTCATTTCGATGACCATAATGATGAAATCTATCATCTCATTATCCATTTTAGAGGGCGGCCTCCCGAAGGCAAATCTCTTTCCGTGACTCCGGTATGTATAAACTATTTTACAACAGACCATGCAGTTGATCTGTTGACGTTGAGATACGCAGCTTTTGTAAGATAGTCCTCTCCTCTTTGGTAGCACTCAATTATCTTCCTACGGTCCTCACCCGAAACTCGAGAGTACCTACGTCTGGGAATATTTGTACTCACAACACAGGCTTATGGTATTTTACAGGAAACACATTAAGACACAGATCATCAGATCTCCTGCAATATTGAAGGTACGGTATTGACGTTTTTACTTATAGTTGTGTTAATATTATATACTTACCATATATATATATATATATATACTATATATATATATATATATATATATATATATATATATATACTTATATATATATATATATATATATATATATATATATATATATATTATATATATATATATATATATATATATATATATCTTTCCTGCAACCTCTGTTCTGTGGAATTCTCTTCCATCTTCTGTGTTTCCTACTCAATTTAATCCCCTCACTTTAAAGCCCGCGTCTGTGCTCATCTGCGTAAATTGCGTTATTGAGGTTTTGTTGATTTTAACACCCCTCCTTGAATAGGGCTTTGCCGTGAGCAAATAGCAAGATGGAAAGAAGTAGTTTTGCAAAGGGAGATAACAGCAAGCATGTATGTGCTTACGCAGGAAGCTGTTTACAATGCATATAATCATGCAGATACCTTTTTACTACGATGCATAAACAAACAAACTATCGTGTAATAGTGTACATTTCAGAAACATATATTTTACATTTTACTTGTATTCTATGATGTACATCATTATTGTACATGTACCAATAGTACATTATTTATCTATAATAATAAATAGGACACCGCTGATGTGTTTTGAAAACCCTCGAACTAGTTTACGTAATTGCCCAAATTAGTGTAATATTGTCGAATAAACCTTTAAATTTGTTAAATAGGAATCAAACTTATCGCAGCCTTTTGGATGTTTGTTGAATTATAAACCATTCTGCCGAACTATTATGCCACAATGCTGAATGTATTATCATTCACCGAAAGGTTTTGCAGAAAGACGAATTACTGTGACAATGGCCGAACTTTAAACTTAATGTTGAAAATCTAGAAATCATTGGTGATTTTTGCTCTTCACATTGTTGAATTTTGATTGTATTTGACGATTAACATACAGGATTGCTGAACTTTAAGGTTCAAATATTGAATTTGGAAATCTTTTATCGAATATGTATGAAATCTATCGCATCTCAATCGCAAAAAGGTGTATTTAAAAAGTAACAATCTTATATATATATATATATATATATATAATAATATATATATATAAAAAAAATATATATATATATATATATATATATATATATATATATATATATATATATATATATATATATATATATATATAATATATATAATAACAATAACTAATAACATATATATATATATATATATATAAATACTCATAATATATATATATATATATATATATATATATAATAATAATATATATATATATATATATATATATATATATATATATATATATATAATAATAACTAATATATATATATATATATATATATATACATATCTATATATATATATATATATATATATAATATATATATATATATATATATATATATATATATATATATATATAGTAATATTTGGTCGCGACTAATATAATATATATATATATATATATATATATATATATATATATATATATATTTATATATATATATATATAATAATAACAAACTCAATAATATATATATATATATATATATATATATATATATATATATATATTGGATGTATATATATATATTTATATATATATATATATATATATATATATATTAGTAATGCAGGTAACACCCGCATCCGCATCCGCACATTATTTAAGATCCGCATCCGCATCCGCATCCGAGCTTTGCCTTGCGGATGTTGCACGAAATATTTATTGTCGAGATTTGATAAAGAATTTTATCATTAAAATACTTAAGATGAATCTGAATGCAAACTTTAAATGAGATACATGGGACTCAACTCAACTGTGTAATGATGACTCATTATCTCACAGCCTGAAGTTGATAATTTGAGTCAACAGAGTCACATGGGATTAGGGATGCCAAAAAAATAAGCGCCTCTACAGCTTCTGTCTCCGATGTAATACCATTAATCTCAACGCTAGGGAAGCATTTTGAACCATTTTCAAATGAAAATGATGACGGTTTAAAAAGAATGAAAGGTGTAATAAAACTAGAGCTAGAAAAACGCTTTGGTTCTGTGGAAATTAATGGCCTTCATTGTTTTCATACTATTGCAACTTACTTAGATCCCTTTATAAAGATAAGTTTTTGTAACACAATATTAGAACAAGTTAAACCGTCACTTTGTGTTGCAGTTGAAATACTTCGATCCGAACAGTTTATTAATTCGCCACCCATTAAAAGAAAACAACGAAATCTACAGAACCTACACCTTCTACAAGTAAATCAATAACAGATTCACTGGAAGAATTTTTACAGTCCAGCAGTGATGAACAAACACACGCATTACCAAAAGATGTAGTGCAAATGAATGAAAACTATCACCAAGAAAAACGACTAGATTCAAATGATGATCCTATCAGCTGGTGGAAAGTTAAGCAAAACATTTACCTACGCTTATGTAAACTTGCAAAGAAGTACTTGGCCTGTCCTCCAACTAGTGTTCCAAGTGAGAGAGTATTTAGCAATGCTGGGCTAATATATGATGAAAAGAGAAATAAACTCTCAGCAGAAAAGGCAAAAAAATCGATGTTTCTCAATTACAATCTTCCTATATTTGAATTTCAATACTAGTGCAAAAAGTATATAATCCATTGTAAAATCCCTATAATTAAGGTCAGTAGGCATATATATATATATATATATATATATATATATATATATATATATATATATATATATAATATATATATATATATATATATATATATATATATATATATATATATATATATATATATATACCGCATCCGCGGATATTAAAATCAAACATCCGCATCCACATCCCGCATCCGCGGATGAGAAAAAAATGACATCTGCTGCATCACTAATATATATATATATATATATATATATATATATATATATATATATATATATATATATGTATATATATTTATATATAAATATATATAACCAACGCCATATGCTGCTCCATGCTATGTATAGCTAACTGTAATAACCAATATATGTATATATATGGGTATATATATAATATATGTATATATACATATATATGTAACTATATATATATATAACATATGCTATGCCATATATGTATATATATATATATAACAATAACAACTATATATATATGTATATATATATCTATATCCTGAAAGTTTCGGATACATACATATATATATATATAAATATATATATATATATATATATATATATATATATATATATATATATATATATATATATATATATATATATATATATATATATATATATATATACTCTTAAATATTCTTTTTTAATTAATTTTCATAATATTAATATTTACAAGAATATATTTTTTTAAGTATACCTTTCTACTTATTTTAATATTTGAACATACACTCTATTTTAAAAATGATTTATTGATAAAACTAGTGGTGCAAAATATATATATATTTTATTTAATTTATAGCAAACAAAATTTTAACTTACAGTAAAAAATGTTTTACAATTTTTTTAAAAACTATTTTAAATAAACTAAGGTAAATATTACAAAAGAGACCCCTGAGCAAAGCAGCAGAATACGAGTATTATGCAGTCACAGTAGGGTCCAAAACGTTCTCCTATGAAGAATGTCATGTGCACTCATAATTGTCCCAAGCATCCTTCTACGCCGAAATTTGTTGAGTCTTAGTTATTGTCAAAACCGAAATCCTTTGCAGAATGACATACAGTCTTAGTAGGGTCTCAAACACTCTTCTATGTTGAATGCCTTGGTCATCAAATGGAATCTAAAAAGTAGTAAGTATCTGCTCAGCTAAAAACTTGAACTCTTCTGCAATACCTTTTTTGACCGGTTAAAGAATTGAGAGAATGTAATTCGGTTCTCGAGTGCACTATACATTGTGTAATGGGTGAAAATCAACATTGTTTTAATTGAACTCCAAGAATAAAATAAGTAATAAAGCAGCTCGCGATCTGTAATATATATATATATATATATATCCAGCCAACCAATATATATCATAATATATATATATATGTATATATATAACAACATATATATATATATATATCTATATATATATATATATATATATATATATATATATATATATATATATATATATATATATATATATATATTAATAATATATATATATATATATATATATAACATAATAATAATAACCAATATATATATATATTAAAAACTTAATAATATATATATATAATATATAATAATAATATATATATAATAATAATAACAATATATATATATATAATATATATATATATATCTTTCAACTTTGCAATCTAGAATATATATATATATATATATATATATAGGGCCTTCTTTGGAATTGGCCCGGTAATCGATATTGATTATTTTTTATAATATCAATATTGATTATTTTTCATAATATCGATTATTTTTATTTTTAATGATAAATTTAAAGATTTTCACTTTTTAATATTATTACAAACTAAGAATATTAAGCCAGCCTGTCTCAAATAATTTTTCCAGTCAGTAATCGATTCGAAATGCATATTGAGCTGGTCTTTACAAAATGTGTTATAAATTTTTACACCAACAAAATATGAAATATATGATGGTTTCAAAAGCTAGGTTACTGGATTCTAACCATGTGTCCTTTCGCAAGCGTATTTCTTGTTCACAAATCTTTAAATGACATCTCCATCTATCCTTATTAGTACTTAATGAAAGTTTCATTGTATGGTTATTCTTACACATTCTTGAAGAGTGAAGTATTCCATGATTCATTAGAAATATAATTGCTTTTTCTTTCGTATTAATATCTTGAAAGGGTTTAACAATGCTCATTGACTTGTTGTTAAATCTAAATTTAAAATATGAATAACCCAATTAAATCTTTGCAAAAAAAAAATATTAAAATCTATCGTTTATTAATAAAAAGTTACTTCACAGAATATTAATTAATCTTAAAAAAATGAAATTTTTTAAATTTATCATTAAAAATAAAAATAATCGATATTTTTTTAAAACAATAATATCGATATTATGAAAAATAATCGATATTTTTAAAATAAAAATATCGATATTATAAAAAATAATCAATATCGATTACCGGGCCAATTCCAAAGAAGGCCCTATATATATAAGTAGTAGGGCGGGGATTTCGGAGGCCGGCTCATATTTGGACCACCTTGACCTTGACCACCCTTGACCTTTTTTGAGCCCAAATTTTTACCTGACCTTGACCTTTTTTGGCCTTGACCTTTTTGGGCCTTGACCTTTTTTCGACCAACCCTTTGGTCTTCCATGGGTCATTTTTGGCCCACGGTATTTTTTGGCAACCGTAATTTTTTGGCAACCCTAATTTTTCTGGCACCCCTAATTTTTGGCGCCCTTTCGAAGAAAGGGCGCGCCAAACGGTTGCGTTAGCAACCGTTGTACGTACGGCCCCCTAATTTTTTCGGCCATGGGTCAATTTTTGCCCACGGTGATTTTTGATCTGTCTTTAGGGGCTTAGCCCTTTTTGATGTCTTAACCTTGTTGTTTCGAATCCGCAGCACCCGCAGGTGCGACCCGCAAGCCCGCCGCGTTTTCCCGCCCGCCGCGTTTTCCCGCCCTCGAGCGCCCGCAGGCGCAATTTTTCCGCGTTCCCGCCCGCCCTACGCGTGTCCCACCCCGCCTGAAGCGTTGGTTCACATCCGCACGCCTTGTGTCCCATCCCTCCTTGTACCCCGTCCCACCATACCCGTCCCGCCACCCATCTGCACACACACACACACACACACACACACACCTGCGCCCACGTGGTTATGCCACGATTTTCCACCGTCCCTTTTTATCTGTTCTTAACCTTCCTTACCACCTCAAGCCTTATCGTCTTCACCGCTTCGCGTTCTATCCGTTCATAAATCAAAATATATAGCCACCGAAAGGATACGAATACCCACCACTCGGGCAAATTTAAGACCTTTAGTCCACAGATCTAAATGTGAGATCTGGTAATGAGATATTTTGAAATCAGGTCAATTTAAGCGTGCCGTGGATAAGACTAATAATAATAATAATAATAATAATAATAATAATAATAATAATAATAATAATAATAATAATAATAATAATAATAATAATAATAATAATAATAATAATAATAATAATAATAATAATAATAATTTATATATATATATATATATAAATTATATATATATATATATATATATATATATATATATATATATATATATATATATATATATATAATAACATAAATATATATATATATATAAAAAGAAAGAGAGAGAGAGAGAGAGAGAGAGAGAGAGAGAGAGAGAGAGAGAGAGAGAGAGAGATTTTTGCCTGCGTGCGCATCATTGCTTCAAATGTTTAATACCGAATTTAATAATAATAATAATAATAATAATAATAATAATAATAATATTAATAATAATAATAATAATAATAATAAATAATAATAATAATAATAATAATAATATAAAAAAAAAAATTATATATATATATATATATATATATATATATATATATATATATATATATATATATATATATATATATATATATATATATATATATATATATATATATATATATATATATATATATATATATATATGTTTATATCTATATACCGGTATATATAAAGTAGAATCAAGCACTAAGATCCACGCGGTCAATATATATTACCACGTGGATGGATAGTAATATATATATATATATATATATATATATATATATATAACATATATATATATATATATATAACAACAATATATATATATATATATATATATATAATAACAACTTATTATATATATATATATATATGCTCATAACTCTTTCTTTCTATATCTTTACTTTCTGCTCAACAATATAAATATATATATATATATATATATATATATATATATTTACTTCCACACACACACACACACACACACACACACACACACACACACACACACACACACACACAGATTTACTTACACACACACAGATTTACTCACACACACACACACAGATTTACTTACACACACAGATTTACTTACACACACAGATTTACTTACACTCACACAGATTTACTTACACACACACACACTCACACACAGATTTACTTACACACACAGATTTACTTACACTCACACACAGATTTACTTACACTCACACAGATTTACTTACACACACAGATTTACTTACACTCACACACAGATTTACTTACACACACAGATTTACTTACACACACAGATTTACCTTACACACACACAAATACACACGCGGTCACACCCACACACACACACACACCACACACACACACACACACACACACACACACACATCCATAGACACTTACACTATGACACTTATACACACTATGTCACTTATACACACACATTCACTATGACACTTATACACACTATGTCACTTATAAGACACTTACATTTACCCATAGACACTTACACTATGACACTTATACACACTATGTCACTTATACACACATTCACTATGACACTTATACACACACTTGCACTCAACCATAGACACTTACATTTACCCATAGACACTTACATTTACCCATAGACACTTACACTATGACACTTATACACACTATGTCACTTATACACACATACACTATGACACTTATACACACATTCACTATGACACTTATACACACTTACACTCACCCATAGACACTTACATTTACCCATAGACACTTACACTCACCATAGACACTTGTACGTACACACACACACACACACACACACACACACACTCACATACATACACACTATGACACTTATACGCCCTTACACATCTTTGATGACACCTATATTGATGGTTCATCTTTGATGGCTCAACTTTGATGATGCCATCTTTGAAGGTTCAGCATTATTGATGATTCATCTTTGATGACGTCATCTTTGTCGGTTCATCTTTGATGACTCAGATTTATTGATGGTTCAGTACATTTTGATGATTCAGTACATTTTGATGGTTCCCAATCACCGTAAGGGTGGTCTAGGAGTGTTCTATTAGTGTTCTATGAGTATTCTATGAGTGCCAGGCGAGTGCCAAGTGAGTGCCAATGAGTGCCAATGAGTGCCAAGTGAGTGCCAATGAGTGCCAAGTGAGTGCCACATAGTGCCAACTGAGTGCCACATAGTGCCAACTGAGTGCCACTTTTTTCAAGCCTTTTCTAGCCTCCCCTGAGCCTAGAATAGCCCTAATATGGGTGTCTACCCCTAGGTTATAAGGTATGAGGAATCGATTGGTGTATATTACAAGTTGCTAGGATGCTTCCTACTATGAGTTAGTCTTTTTCTAACACTTATACACACTATGTCACTTATACACACATACACTATGACACTTATACACACATACACTATGTCACTTATACACACATTCACTATGACACTTATACACACACTTCTTAGTACTTTTTAATTTATAAATTTTTTAAAATTGTATGTAAGAAGAAAAAATCCAGAGTGTCTGATATATAATCATTTTATTTTACTACAATTGTACGAAATATTTATTAAAAACATAAACTTTACATACCTTAAAGCAGTAAAGCAGTAAATCAATAGAGGTGTTACCTACCTAAGGATTTGCTGTTTTACTGCTTTACTGCTTTAACTTTCTGTACTGCTTTAACTCATGTTTTACTGCTTTAACTTTCTGCTTTACTGCTTTAACTCACTGTTTTACTGCTTTAACTCATATACATTACATACCTTAAAGCAGTAAATCAGTAAATCAATAGAGGTGTTACCTAACACCAAAGGGATTAGTATGCTTTTGTTTTACTGCTTTACTGCTTTAACTTTCTGCTTTACTGCTTTAACTTTCTGCTTTACGGCTTTAACTCATATATTTATTAACATTACATACCTTAAAGCATTAAATCAGTAAATCAATAGAGGTGTGACCTAACACCAAGGGGTGATTAGTATGCTTTTGTTTTACTGCTTTACTGCTTTAACTTTCTGCTTTACTGCTTTAACTCATATACATTACATACCTTAAAGCAGTAAATCAGTAAATCAATAGAGGTGTTACCTAACACCTAAGGGATTAGTATGCTTTTGTTTTACTGCTTTACTGCTTTAACTTTCTGCTTTACTGCTTTAACTTTCTGCTTTACTGCTTTAACTTTCTGCTTTACTGCTTTAACTTTCTGCTTTACTGCTTTAACTTTCTGCTTTACTGCTTTAACTCATATGTTTTACTGCTTTAACTCATATATTTATTAACATTATGTTTTTTATTTTGTTTTAATACTTTTTATTTATTTTATTATTATTTTTATTTATTTTTATTATTATTTTATTTTAATTATTCTATTATTTTTATTTTTATTTTTATACTTAGTGTCATTTACTTCATGTCTATTATTTAACACACACTATGACAATTATACACACTTACACTTACACCAACTCATAGACACTTACACTCTCCCATAGACACTTACACTTACACTCACCCATAGACACTTACACTCATATACACTTACACTCACCCATAGACACTTACACTCATATACACTTACACTCACCCATAGACACTTACACTCATATACACTTACACTCACACCCAGATACACACACACACACACACACACACACACACACACACTTACACACACCTAACGTATAATTTATTAAAACATTTTATGTTTTAATTAAACACGTACATTTATATTACTCATTCAATTATAACTAAATTTACTTCAAAGTTTCTTAAAACGTCTATAATAATTCAATCATTATCTTTGAACAAAGAATTTATTATTAAATGTTAATACTTTTTTTGTTTATAAATTTTATAACTATCAAGTTTTAAAATAATTTTTACTAAAATTTTATGAAATTTTATTAAAAACATATATTTTACGTACCTTAAAGCAATAAATCAGTAAATCAGTAAGGTAAGTCCCTAGCACCCCTCTACACCAAGCTATGCCACGTTTTGTTCTATTGACTTACTGCTTTACATCATCTTTAGCCATGTAATAAGTATAAAAATAACAAAATAAGTTCTTCTCTGCTAACATAACATGTATTTTATTAAAATCATTCTAGGTTTTTATTTAAAAATAACAATTATTCACTTACATTTATATTATTTGCTCAATGTTAACTAAAAATATTTCAAAGTTTTTTAAATAATTCGGATTTTCTTTATTATTATTATTATCTATGTTCATTGACAATCCAACACGAGAAAACACAACAACCCGCACTCCTTACAGATACGAAACTGACCTCTCTCTGTAAAATGTGTTGAAATAACTACTTTAGGCCTAAATTTAGGATAAGCCTTTTTGTACCACGGGGCGATTTAGGCCTATTACCAGGTCAAAATATATTTCAAACTGACCTTTTTCTGTAAATGTGGTGTAATAACTACTTTAGGCCTAAATTTAGGCCTAAATTTAGGATAAACCTTTTTTTTTTTGTATCCAGGCGGATTTAAGCCTAATACCAGGTCAAAAGGTATTTCCAGTATAGACAAGAATCGAGAATCAACTTTATAAATATATTTCAAACTGAAACATGATGGATCGGTAAGATCCTTTAATCAGGTAAGAAGGAAAAGTTTACTTTTCTTGTGAGTGGACGGAGTAATTCTTTTCTCTATATGACGGTACATGTGATTGATCGAGAATTATTTTATCGCCTTTTTGGTTTTAGGTATGTAAAAACCCCGTAGGGGAGGGCAGAGGAACCCCCGTGACACCCAAATACCAAAGAGCGGGGGTTCTGGAGACCCTCCCCTAGTTATTTCAACACGTTTTACAGAGATAGGTCAGTTTCGTATCTGTAAGGAGTGCGGGTTGTTGTGTTTTCTCGTGTTGGATTGTCAATGTACATAGATAATAATAATAAAGAAAATCCGAATTATTTAAAAAACTTTGAAATATTTTTAGTTAACATTGAGCAAATAATATAAATGTAAGTGAATAATTGTTATTTTTAAATAAAAACCTAGAATGATTTTAATAAAATACATGTTATGTTAGCAGAGAAGAACTTATTTTGTTATTTTATATACGGCTAAAGATGATGTAAAGCAGTAAGTCAATAGAACAAAACATTGGCACAACGGTGTAGAGGGAGGTGCTAAAGGTTACCTTACTGATTTACTGATTTATTGCTTTAAGGTACGTAAAATATATGTTTTTAATAAAATTTCATAAAATTTTAGTAAAAGTTATTTTAAAACTTGATAGTTATAAAATTTATAAACAAAAAAGTATTAACATTTAATAATAAATTCTTTGTTCAAAGATAATGATTGAATTATTATAGAAGTTTTAAGAAACTTTGAAGTAAATTTAGTTATAATTGAATGAGTAATATAAATGTACGTGTTTAATTAAAACATAAAATGTTTTAATAAATTATACGTTGGGTGTGTGTAAGTGTGTGTGTGTATATTATTGACTAATGTGTGTATTGTATCTAGTAATGTAAGTGTGTGTGCAGGTGGTGATATGGGCCAGAGTGCTGTAGTGTGGTGGTGTAAAAAACAGCATATGTATGACAGTGGCTGGAGTGTAAGGGAGATCTTTGAGAGTGTCTATGAGTTGGTGTAGTGAGGTGTGTATAATGTCATAGTAATGTGATTATAATAGACATAATGCATGTTTACCATAAACAAAAATAAAAATAATAGAATGAAAATAAAACAATAATAAAAATAAACAAAAACCAAAATAATAAGTGACCAAAATAACTATAATGTTCAAATAACATGGTCGCTAATAAAAAACAACTGTACTAATGGCACTGAATCGCCAATGCTTGAATAACAATAAACTTCAATAAACTAAGCATACTAATCCCTTGATTGTTGGGTAAACACCTCTTTTGATTACTGATTTACTGCTAGGTGTGTAATGTATATGAGTTAAAGCAGTAAAGCAGAAAAGTAAAAGCAGTCAAGCAGAAAGTTAAAGCAGTAAAAACGGTAAAACAAAAGCATACTAATCTTATGGTGTTAGGTCACACCTCTATTGATTACTGATTTAATGCTTTAAGGTATGTAATGTTAATAAATATATGAGTTAAGCCGTAGAAACTGAAAGCAAGCGTACTTTGAAAGTGCAGTGGCTGTGCTAGCGCACTAACTGCTGCGTACCTCTGACAGTTACTGATTTAAGGCACATGCTAACCCGCTGGCTCAGTCAAAGCTGAATAAGCGTAAGCGAAAGTAAAAAGCAATGCGTATGGTGCGCAACCAGAGAGATAGAAAGCGTGAAACGGTAGGCAAAGCATGCCTTCCAGCAGGTGGCCAGGCCTGTTGTTTACTGCTACTGCTTTTAAGGTATCTTAAGATTTATGTTTTGAACATAAATATTTCATTACATTATGGTAAATAAAATGATTATATGAACACTCTAGTTTTCTTCTTATACAATTTTAAAGAACATAAATTAAAAGTACTAAGTAAAAGTATCGTGCAAAGAGCTGATAAATGTGTGTATAAGACGTTTATGGTATGTGATGCATGTGCTCATGCAAGTGATGACATAGTATTTATGAACGTGTATAAGGCATGTTAGAAAAGACTAACTGGTAAGGAAGCATCTAACTGGCT
>JABUQX010065734.1:40000-47500 GCA_015478945.1 Trachelipus rathkii | reverse complement strand
GAGTCGGAGTCGGAGTCGGATTCAGATCAGGATTCGGAGTTCGATTCTAGGGACCCTCCGGATGGGGGGTCCCCTCCTGAAGAAAAAAGAAATGCACAGAGTGCGTGACAGAGGAGGAAGAAGAAGGAGAAAAGGAGTCGGAGTCGGAGTCGGAGTCGGAGTCGGAGTCGGAGTCGGAGTCGGTCGGAGAAAAAGAATTAAGAAGTCGGAGTCGGTGTCTGAGAAGGAGTCAGAGATGGAACCGGCCCGGTGCTGGAGCCAGTGCGGTGCTGAATTAATAAATATTCGTTTAACCCAATATTGGTGTCCTTATATATGTTTATAAG
Organism: Trachelipus rathkii; assembly: GCA_015478945.1. Classification (NCBI taxonomy): domain Eukaryota; kingdom Metazoa; phylum Arthropoda; class Malacostraca; order Isopoda; family Trachelipodidae; genus Trachelipus; species Trachelipus rathkii. The sequence goes on along the minus strand of JABUQX010065734.1, from coordinate 47,174 downwards.
GTCGTAGAACTCGAATATGAGGGTTTGAGAATCTCTGAGGGTGTTTGGGGGCCCCCGGAGGGTATATAGGACCCCTCCGGAAGGGGTCCCCAGAACAAATGCACAGAGTGCGTGAAAGAAGAGGAAGAAGAAGGAGGAAATGAGGAAGGAGTCGGAGAAGGAGTCGGAGAAGGAGTCGGAGCAGGAGTCAGAGTCAGAGGAGTTGGAGTTGGAGTTGGCACCGGCACCGGTGCTGGAGCCGGTGCGGTGCCGAGTTAATAAATATTCATTTTGACCCAAATTTGTGTCCTTATATATGTTTATAAGGTCGTAGAATTTAAATATGATGGTTGTAAGGTCGTAAAGGGTATCTGGGGATCTAACATATACAGGTCATCATTTGTATAGCATCTTACAAAGATAAACCGTTTTCTAATGGTTGAGGACTGACATTTATATTTTCAAATCTCATTTTCTTTTTATAAACGTCAACTAATATAATTTTTCCTAAGTTGAAACATGCATATACTGTTTGCTATTTTTATTTTATAAGTTTCATTTTACATTTATTCTTTGTGTTTAATTTTTTTTCAATTTAATTTTTTTTTTTAATTTATTTTCAAATTTTTATTATTTTTTATTTATTTTTATTTTATTTTTAGAAATTATTTTGTTTCAAAACTTTTTTTTTATTTTAATTTTAATTTTTTAAATTTATTTTTCAAACTTTGTGTTTAATTTTTTATTTATTTATTTTAATTTTACTTATTTAAATTTATTTTACACTTTGTGTTTAATTTTTTTATTTTTATTTATTTATTTTAATTTTACTTATTTAAATTTATTTTCAAACTTTATTTTTTTATGTTTCATTTTACATTTATACTTTGTTTATTTTTTTCCTTTTTAATTTTTATTTATTTTTTTTATTTTTATTTTACATTTATTCTTTGTGTTTAATTTTTTTTCAATTTAATTTATTTTAATTTATTTTCAAATTTTTACTATTTTTTATTTATTTTTTAATTATTTTTGTTTTATTTGCTTTAAAAATTTTGCTTTTACTTAAATTTTTATGCTCTTCATGTTTATAACGTAAAAAATTTGCGTTTTTACATACCCTAAAGCAGTAAAATCAGTAAATCAGTAAATCAAACCAAACACCCCACCCCACTATAGAAACACTATAAGTTCTTTATATACTTACAATATCTCTGACATATCACTGTTATTTTTACATTAACATAGTAATATTTAACAAAAAATTATCATAACCTAACCTAATTATCATATTGACCAACGAATATATGCTAACGTAACAAAGTTTTCACGTCAATAAAGCTAACATAGCATAACCTGAACTAAGAATATAATGTACAACAACAAACCAAACATACCTTAAGCACGAAAAAGCTGTTAACAATAACAAAGTTCCATGCTTAACAACAGTAAAGTAACTAACATTGCATACAGAACGTACCCTATTCGCACCTTTTTCAAATATATCTTTAACATATCATTATTATTTTTACATTAACATAGTATTATTTAACATAAATTTATTATTACCTTCCCTAATTATCATACTGACCATCGAATATACGCTAACGTAACATAGTTTCATTACATTAGCATGGTAATATTTAAAAAAAAATTATCGTAACCTTACCTAACTATCATAATACCTAACGGATAAGTGCAATCATAGTAAAGTTTTTATGTTATGTTTGGATAAAACTTTGTTATGTTACCACTTATTCATTGGGGATTGTGATGGGTAGGCAAGGTTATGATAATATTTTTGTTAAATATTACGATATTAATGTAAAAAACTTTGTTACGTTAGCATATATTTGTCGGTCAGTATGATAATTAGACAAGGTTATAAATTTTTATTAAATATTACCATGTTAATATAAAATTAGCAATGATATGTTAGAGATACGCTTAACAAAGTGTGAAAAGGTTACGTTTTTGTATGTTATGTTAGTTACTTCACTGTTGTTAAGTATGGAACTTTGTTAATGTTAACAGTTTATTCGTGTTTAAGATATGTTAGGTTTGTCACTGTACATTATATTCCTAGTTCAGATGATGCTATGTTAGCTTTATTAATGTGAACACTTTGTCAAGTTAGCATATACTCGTTGATCAGTGTATAAAGAACTTATTTTTATGTTATGTTTATTCAAAATGATACTCGAAATGTGTCTTGAAACATTAGAACAACAGATCATAGGTGTGGAGGATGAGGGCGGAAGGAGGAAGGGGGGAGATGGGTAGATTTATTTACTGATTTACTGATTTACTGCTTTAGATGATGTAAAAAACGCAATTTTTTTAAGTTATAAATATAAAAAGATTAAAAAATTTAGTAAAAATATATTTTTTTAAACAAATAAAATAAAAATAGATAAAAATTTTGTTATGTTATACAAAATATGACTTGAATCAATAGATCAATAGATCAATAGATCATGGATGGGGTGGGGAGGGAGGGATGGTTGGTTTGATTTACAGATTTACTGATTTACTGTTTTAGGGTGTGTGAAAATGCAAATTTTTTAAGTTATAAACATAAAAAGAATGAAATTTTTTTTAAAAAATATATTTTAAACAAAATAAAATAAAAATAAATAAAAGTTTTAATATATATATATATATATATATATATATATATATATATATATATATATATATATATATATATATATATATATATATATATATATATATATATATATATATATATATATATATATATATATATATATAATATATATATATATATATATGATTCTACAGTCATCGAGTGTGGACTCAGTGGAAACCAGAGGGGAGGCGATATACAGAGGGACCAGAAGAGAGAGAGATTGGAAAGAAGAAGGATAGTCAGAGGCGATTTATTGAAGAGATGAAGTCCAATCTGGGAATCTGCTGAAGATTTTATTGGAATATTTTAAGAGAAGAGAGAGAGAAAGAAAGCATTTGATTCATTCATGGTGGCTAGAAATTTCAAGGAAAAAGAAAATTACGATTTTGGATTTTAAAAATGTAAATTTTAAACATTTAAATTTCATTTGTAATCTGGGTTGGAGGAGTAACAAAATTTTTGAAATCATTTCTTTTGGCTATTTTGGATAATTAAATACAAATATAAAATTCTAAAGAAGAAATTTAAAATACTAAATTGCAGAACGTGGAGCTGCGTTTCCCAAGTCTATCGTCGAGTCATATGAAGTAAATTTTCCAAATTCTCTTCCACTGGTAGCAAGGGGCTGGAAACCCTTTCTACACATTTATCTTTCACGAATGGTGGTGAATATCGTTTAACATACTAATAGTAATAACAGTGATTTTGGTGATAATGATAAATAATAATAATGTTAATGATAATTTTTAATATGGTGAATAGTGGTAAATAATATTAATATATAGTGAAATATATATAACAAACATACTAATAGTAATAACAGTGATTGTGGTGATAATAATAATAATAATAATACAATGTAATATTAGTTAATGAAAATTTTTAATATAGTGAATAGTGGTAAATAATATTAATATATTGTGAAATATTGTGTAGGCATAACAATATTAATATTAAAACATAGTGCAGTGATAGTGATAGTAGTGATAATGATAGTAATGATAGTGATAGTATTAATAATAGTAGTGATATTTATATTTGTATATATATGTTGTGTATGTGTATATGTATTTGGGTTATGTATATGTATTTATATATATATATATATATATATATATATATATATATATATATATATATATATATATATATATATATATATATATATATATATATATATATTATATATATATATATATATATATAACTATATATATATATATGCTCTGAATAATAACATATATATATATATATATATTATATATATATATATATATATATATATATATACTATATATATAAATGCTGCTATATATAATATATATATATATATAACCATATATATATATATATACCAACATATATATATATATATATATATATATATATATATATATATATATATATTTACTATATATATTTTAAGTATATGTTATTTATTTAAAAGCGCCCGATAGCTCAGTGTTAGAGACACTCGCCTAACAAAGCGAGGGTCCCAGGTTTGCAACTTGTCAGGTAGGAGAATGTGAGCTATTATCTCTCTTCTTGGGCTTGGCTTCGTCCTGCTCGGACATTTAAATTGAGTACACCCGCTCCTTGATTACAGATCTGACGTAGCGAGAGTGTTTATCTCTGTAAAAAATATATATATAGTAATATATAATATATATATATATATATATATATATATATATATGCTGCTATATATTTATATATATATATATATATATATATATATATATAAAAATATATATATATAATGATATACTATATATATATATATATATATATATATTTAATAAACAAAAATTAAAAAGATTAAAAATTTGAAAAATAAATTTAAATAAATAAAATTACAATAATCAATTATATTTTGTTAGGTTTACTGATGTTAAAACTTTGTTATGTTAGTATTTATTCGTAGTTCAATTTGTTAATTAGGTTATGATATGATAAATTTTACTATACTAATATTAAATTAACATTGGTATGTGCCATAGATGCGATAGAACATGTGAGATTGGTAAGTTTGGCAACAGCGCATCTGATAGATAATTTGACAACACTTCCTAGATTAGCATTTAATCGTTGATCAGCATGATAGATAGGTTATGTTATGATAAATTTTTGTTAGGGTTTGTTAAAAATTACTATTCTAATGTTATAAACATAAAAAGAATAAATGCATTAGCAAAAACATAAAATGTTTTTAATAAAGTTGTTTTATTAACCCGAGGCAAACAAAAATCAAAGATATCGCGTAATGTTTCAAAAGATGGGAGGAGTTTGAACAACTTCTCGACCTGTATCTAATAACCCTAATGAAATACGAAATACAAATAATAACTAGTAACTAGTAACATGGGTAAGTTTACTTCTCTTTGGCTTGAGAGATTGCGTGCTGTTGAACCAAAATATGCCGAAAAATGGTTTAGTGCTGCAGAATGCATTTATACCTAAATCCTTTCAAAGGGAGTTGAATCTCTGAAGAGATATATAGAACTTACCCAGTTTGTGTTGAATCCTATGTCTCCTGCTTAGATGAATTATTATATTTAAAATTAAACATATGCTTTTATGCATTTATATAATGCACTTTTCAATGAAAATTATGTTATAAAAATGAAAACTTGTTTTACTTCCATTATGTTCGTTTATTGGTTAAGTTATTAATGATAGCTGTTTATTCGTACGGCTCTTGTGTGTTAAGTATGTTATGTTTATAGATTAGGTTTACAGAGGAAAAATTTTTACTATGTTTGCATTTATCCGTTAGGTATTATGATAGCTAGGTAAGGTTATGATAAATTTTTGTTAAATATTACTATGTTAATGTAAAAAGCTTTGTTACGTTAGTGTATATTCGTTGGTCAGTATGATAATTAGGGAAGGTAATGATACATTTTTGTTAAATATTACTATGTTAATGTAAAAATAATAATGAAATGTTAGAGATATGTTTGAAAAAGTGGCGAATAGGGTACGTTCTGTATGCAATGTTAGTTACTTTATTGTTGTTAAGTATGGAACTTTGTTATTTTTAGCCGTTTATTCATGCTTAAGGTATGTTAGGTTTGTTGTTGTACATTATATTCTTAGTTACGTTAACATATATTCGTTGGTCAGTATGATAATTAGGTTAGGTTATGATAAATTTTTGTTAAATATTACTATGTCAATGTAAAAATAACAATGATATGTTAGAGATATGTTTGAAAAAGGTGCGAATAGGGTACGTTCTGTATGCGATGTTAGTTACTTTACTGTTGTTAAGTATGGAACTTTGTTATTGTTAACAGTTTATTCGTGCTTAAGGTATGTTTGGTTTGTTGTTGTACATTATATTCTTAGTTCAGGTTATGCTATGTTAGCTTTATTGACGTGAAAACTTTGTTACGTTAGCATATATTCGTTGGTCAGTATGATAATTAGGTTAGGTATTGATAAATTTCTATTAAATAATACTATGTTAAGGTAAAAATAGCAATGATATGTCAGTGATATGGTCAGCATATAAAAAACTTATTTTTATGTTATGTTTGCCCAAAATGATACTCGAAATGTGACTTGAATCAATAGATCAATAGATCAATAGATCAATAGATCAATAGATCAATAGACCAATAGATCAATAGATCAATAGGTCAATAGATCAATGGATCATGGATGGTGTGGGAAGGTGGGTGGGTGATTTACTGATTAACTGCTTTAGGGTATGTAAAAACGCAAATAGTTTACGTTATAAACATGAAAATCATAAATATTTTAGTAAAAACAAAATGCTTAAAGCAAATAAAAAAAAAATAAAAGTTTTTGTTATGTTATACAAAATATGACTTGAATCAATAGATCAATAGATCAATAGATCATGGTAGGGTGTGGTTGGTAGTTTGATTTACTGATTTACTGCTGTAAGGTATGTAAAAACGCAAATTTTTTACGTTATAAACATGAAAAGCATAAAATTTTTAGTAAAAACAAAATGTTTAAATGAAATAAAACAAAAATAAATAAAAAATAATCAAAATTTGAAAATAAATTAAAAAAAAATTAAAAAAAAATTAAACACAAAAAATAAATGTAAAATAAAATTAAAAAAATAATAAATAAAAAAAAAAAAAATAAAAATAAGCACAAAGTTTAAATGTAAAATGAAACTTATAAAAAATAAAGTTTGAAAATAAATTTAAATAGGTAAAATTAAAATAAATAATAATAATAAAATGTTTTAAAACAATTTTTTGTTTTCAAAAATAAAAAAAAAAATAAATAAAAAAAGTTAAACACAAAGTGTAAATGTAAAATGAAACTTATAAAAAATAAAGTTTGAAAAATAAATAAAATTAGAATAAATAAAAAAAAGTTTTTTAAAAAAAATAATTTCTAAAAATAAAATTAAAATAAATAAAAAATAATAAAAATTTGAAAATAAATAAAAAAAAATTAAATTGAAAAAAAAATAAACACAAAGAATAAATGTAAAATGAAACTTATAAAATAAAAATAGCAAACAGTATATGCATGTTTCAACTTAGGAAAAAA
>JABUQX010065734.1:25000-32500 GCA_015478945.1 Trachelipus rathkii | reverse complement strand
TCGGAGTCGGAGTCGGAAAATTTTTGAACCGACTCCACAACCCTGGATAGGATTGCTCCCTTGGAAACTCCATTATATAACCTGTATGTTTGGAAATTGTGGCGTCTTTGTTTGACTCTGGCTGTACGAACGGAGAGGATTTTTGCTATTATTTACTTGTCACTAACGCTTATTTTTGTGTTAAATACTTTGTTTATTAGGAGGTGACATTGAACTGTATCAAATACCTTGTTGATGTTTATTGCTACTAGGAGAGTGAGTGAGGGTGTTAGATTTTGATTAAAACCTGCGACAATGTTTTTCTATTAGATCGGTAAGTAGTGTGGCATTTTTATGTTTTAGCCTAAATTCATGTTGCGTATTTTAGAGGGGGATAGAGGAGGAGATTCTCTTCAGGGGATTAACCTTTCAAGAACTTTAGATATTGTAGAGAGTAATGATTTTGGTCTATACGAAACCATGGTTATGAGGTTTGTTAGGTTTTAAGGTGGGGATTCCATGTCCGTTTTTCCAGAAAGGTGGGATAGTGTTGGTTTGAATATTTTGGTTGAATATTTGGGTTAGGAATTCTATGGCTTTATTTCCAAGGTGTTTGAGGTGAACATTGGATATTTTGTGTGTGCCTACTCTTTCTGAGTTTTTCAAGTTTTTTCATGGTGTTGAGTACCTCTAGCAGAGTAAATGTGGGGCTTTTCAGAAGGAGTATTAGCTACAGATCGGTTAGAGAGAGAATAAGAGGAAGAAAAGTAGATTTTCAGAAGTTATTAGAGATAGTTTTGAAAAAGGGCTGGAAAATTTTATCTAAGAGGTTAGGATGAGAGTTAGAAATGTGACACTCCACAGATTCGAGGTTCGCGCCAAGGCTACGTAAGTTGGTAAACTCAATTGAGAATCCCGTCCACGTACACTCCAGCGTCAGGTCATTCGCCCAATCACTTGCGTATGCACGAATTCACATACACATAAAAAAATTGCAAGAAAACTACAATAAGATTTGTGATATCTTATGTAAAATGATATCTTAGTAAAAATGGAAAATAAAAGCGAAACAGTGTATTCAGTAAATATGTAAGACCTAAAGAGTTAAAAGAGAAGTCACTAAAAGCTTACCTTAAAATTCAAGCCAGTGGTAAGCTTCCGCAAAGTATGTCTCTATTATAATTAGTAAATATCAAGACGTGGACAAATAATAACACACTAAAGTAGGACCAAAGGTATTTAAATTAATAGTTAAAAATGAGCAATTAAATTTTAAGATTTGTATTAAAATTCTAAGCATAAACAAAGTTAAGCTAACCTTTCTATCACTTCTTCTTCTATCAAATCTAACGGTAACGATTCCATCCTTTGTTAATTAGTTCATTCATTTTGAAAGACGTCCCCACTCAACAGCAATTAGCTAATACTAGGCAGGTTGCCTTAGACGAAATAATCACTGATTTCTCTTATATCACTAATTGAGGAAGAGAAAACATAGTTGTTTTGAATGCCTCAAAACTCAATTCTTACATCAATCTCAATGACATAAGGATCCTCGTCAGTACATCATCTTTTAAATCGCACCGCTCAATTCTTCTCCTATTCTTAATATTTTTGGTATTTCTTTTTCTTATAATCGTTCTTGAAAGCATCGCGTTAACTCTCTCATTAAACAAACTTCTAAGATAGAGGTTCTAGGGTGCCTTCGGAACTTTTACATACCTCTCAAGCTCTTGCTTTGAATAGAGACGTCATTTGTCTGTATATGGAGTATGCATCGTACATGTGAGGCAATTCCACACATTTAATTCTTCTTGCAAGTGTGGAGTCTAAGGGTTTCCGCTTATCAACTCTTTCCCTTTCACTGAAACTCTTTTCGATCTTTTTCTTGCAGTTGAAACGTTACAACACTCTCATAATTCTAATATTATTACAATGGGCGTTGCTCTTCCGAATTCACTAGTCACATACTTACTCCTTTGATAAGAACTCGTGCTACTTGTTTATTCATGCAGCTTTGTTCTTTCTTTGCCCAACTCTCTAACCCCAGACTTAACATGTATGTTCCTTCTTACATTCACTACACTCATAAAGTCTGGATGGAACATCCCTCACTTCCATCTTTTACTTTCAGCACTTTCTATGATGGCTTGCACACTTTCAAAAGTCGTCAACTAGATAACATTGCCTTCCAATTCATCTGACCCTGGTCTTTGTTCCATCTTAAAAATTAATATATAGCTATAATATATATATATATATATATACAAGTATATTTGGTTATATCCCTTAGATATAAATTATCATACAAATTTAAATGGATAGAAATAATATATATATATATATATCTATATATACGTATATATATATATATATATATATATATTTGGACATTCGGTAGAATCTTTCTCCTGTAAATTGTTTGTGGGTGGGGGGGGAAGATAAAAATTTCGTTATTTTTTATTTTTTTCTTTGTATATTATCGGACCCAATCTACAAACGCTCATGGTGCCAATGCGTGTTTTTTTTTTTTTAAACAATGCAGTGAAATAGAATTATAAATGCTAAAAATAAATTAAACAACATTAAGTGAGATTATGATACGTTAAGTAAGGTTATGTTTAGTTACGTTAGTTTACTTAGATTTAAACTTTAATATTTCTTTAATTAGCTTCTTCGTATTACAACAGTTTGAAGTGACTGGCAAATTTATCTTTGTGCTTATTGGTTAAAAAAAAAATCGGAGGTGGGAAAAATACAAAAGTTTAATAAATACCATTTCGGTGGAAAGATCCTTACTGAATAGCCTATATTATAACAATATATATAATATATATATATATAATATATATATAATATATCATATATATATATATATATATATATTTATATATAATATATATTATATATATACATATATTACATATATACTTATATATCTATTATATATATACTATATATACTATATATATACTATATCTATATAATATATATATATATAATAATATATAATATATATATATACTATATCACATATATATATATATATATATATAATATATATTATATATATGGCCGAGCGTTTTCATTAAGGCCGTCATACGGTATCTTAAAAACTAATTAATGCTAAATTAAAAAGGAGACATTTTGGGAATCAACGTAAAACTTTTACTATGAAAATATTATTTACGATATAATAATGTAAAAATGAGTAATAAATAACAATTAATATTTTGTTAACTGGAAAAATCTCTATCAAATATTCTTGCCATCTCTAAAAACAGTTTCATTGAAAAGGCGTCAGAATTTGTATCGGGGTCTGAAAAAGCTAAATCTCTCTCAATACACATAATAACATACTTACATATATATAATATTATAATAATAATATCATATTATATATAAATATATATATATATATATATATATAACTATTAATATATATATATATATATACATATATAATTAATATATATATATATATATATATATATATATATTATTTTATACTTATATAATATTTTTTATTATTATTATTTATTTATATATATATATACTATATATAATATATATATATATATATATATATATATATATATATATATATTCTTATACTATATATTTAATTTATATATATATATATATATAAATATATATATATATTATATACTATATATATATATTAATATATATATATATATAATATATAATATATATATATATATATTATATATACGGTATACAGGGGGGACGTTTTCCCATACCTCGTAGGGGGAGGGGCGGAGGAACCCCGCGACACCCAAATACCAACCCCGGAGGGGGGGAAATAATCCTACCCCGTCGTTTCCTGGAAGGCCGAGAGGACCCCGACTCTGCCATCTCTGCATCAACCCTGGGTATTCGTTTAGTTTTAAACACCAAACCAAACATTAAAGGCCAACACGTAAGGGTACGTTAATTAAAATAAGTTTAAATTACTATATCTAAATTTTATTTCACTTTTTTTAAAACCGATTTTTTTTTTAAAGTGTTCATAACTAAAATTTTACGGTATTCCAAAAATGTGATTCCCTTTTTACTTGTTAGCAATTAATAGCTTTTAACGATACATACGACGGCTAATGAAACATGACCATATATATATATATATATATATATATATATTATTATATATATATATATATATATAGTTATATATATATATATATATACTACTATATATATATATATATATATATATATATATTTAGTATATATATATATAAATATATTATAGAATATATAATATATATATATACTATATATATATAATATATATCTTATATAACTATATATTATATATATATATATAATATATATTATATATATACTATAATATATATACTATAATAACTACTATATATATAATATATTTTTTTTTTTATTTATATATATATATATATATATATATATATATATATATATATATAAAGTTACCTTTTGGTTAAGAGTGTCGGCCGTGTAAGCAATTATTACCAAATAAAATATGAAAAATATCAATATAGTAAGTAATTCTTGTACGTTGACATCGTCAGCTAATGAAATGTTCATTAAATTACATACAACCAAAATCATATCACAAACAAAGGCGAAGGACACTGGCGTTTGAAAGAAAAAGAAAAGCTTCTCTGCGATGACTTGAATAAACACAACATTAGCTTTAATTTCACTCATAATCAGAATATTTTTAGAGGTGAAATTGTTTTCTGAAACAACTTGAGAATTTGAAATAAATTTGTGAGGATGAATTCCTTCAAAAGTTTCTTTGGAATTCAGTGTTTTAACTTTTTTAATCACAGAAGAAAATGAATTTAGTATTAATTGCACTCCATAAGCAAAGAGAAAATTGAAGCTCATGGTATACAAAACGGCTGTAAAATACGATGCTATGAAAATAAAATCGGCTAAAGAATCAATTTTTAGTTTAGTGTGTAATACAGATGTAAAAATGCAGAAGGGATACATTAGGATACACATTCCTTGTTGAAGATAATCAACTCTCCGTTTATAAGGAATTCTGATGTTACAGAGACTGATATTTTTAAAGAGATTTCTTAAATATTTTTCATGATATCTCATAAAGAGTATCAAAAACAAATAAAAAGCAAAAAACGAAATCATTCCAATATCCATGATTTGTACTACAATATCGAAAACAGGGTAATCTGAGTTATCTTTGGATGAAACATAAAATGGGAAAAGCTTTTTAAGGAAAAGTAGTATGCCAAATGTAACGCAAGTCACATAAAAGCAATTTGAATACCCTTTTAAGGAAAAGTAGTATGCCAAATGTAACGCAAGTCACATAAAAGCAATTTTGGTACAGGGCTGTGAGAGTGTTTATGAAGCAAGAGTGCTTTAATTTATGGAAACGATGACCTCTTGTACCAAAAAGGAATAATAACAAAAGTAAACAAATCTCGATTTTAGATTTTCTTCCCATTTTATAAATCCTTAAATCAACTTTTCAAATCAAAACTATGTACAGCTTCAGTAGGAATCAAAACTATTACTATTTTTTGTTTTGATTTTTTTTTTACATTTACCTTTGTTTGCCCTCTAAAACGGTAAAATTGAAAGCTTTCTTAATTCCATTGATTAATAGTCTAAGTTTGCTATTCCACATTGATTAATTTTTATTTAACAAACTCCCATGAAGTACTACAACCTTATATAATCAAGTATAAAGGAAAAACAATTATTGATTTCTGAAAGCGGGCTACTAATTGCAAGTTGTAACACAGTCTTGAGTGCTTTGAATCCAAAAAATGAAACAGGTATAATTAAATTTAGCAATTAGATTTAAGGATTGGGATTAATAAAAAAAATAATAAAAATAATAATAATAATAATAATAATAATAATAATAATAATAATAATAATAATAATAATAATAATAATAATAATAACAATGATAATGATAATGATAATGATAATGATAATGATAATGATGATGATAATGATAATGATAATGATAATGATAATATAATTGAAAGTGAAATTTTACTAATGATAATGATTAATGATAATGTAATAGATAATGATAATGATAATATAATAATGATAATGATATTGATATGATAATTGATTAATTATAATAAATGATATAATGATAATAATGTAATAATTGCATAATAATAATAATGATAATAAGGATAATGCATAATAAATGATAATGTTAAACTAATGCATAATGATGATATGAGATAATGGATGATAATTGATGATAATGAATGATGATGATGATAATGATGCCATGATGATGATAATGATAATGATAATGTGATGATGAATGATGATGATGATGATGATGATGATAATGATGATTGATGATGATGATAATGATGATAATGATGATGATGATAATGATGATAATGATAATGATGATAATGATGATGATGATAATGATGATAATGATGATAATGATAATAATGATAATGATAATAATGATAATAATGATAATGATAATATAATGATAATGATAATGATAATGATAATGATAATGATAATAATAATAATAATAATAATTTATAGTGTTTGAGTAACACGCTCGAAGCGACGGAAGTACCTCCCATTGGGCTTATGGTGTATAGGGTATTTCCCATGGCATTCCACTATTCAATTGTTCTCCTTTCTCTTTTGCGTTCTTATACACACTCCTCTTTCAAGCAGCACTTTACAAACATTACCTTATATCCCAATGCGTGAGGCAGAAAGATTTGCCCAAAGCGTATGTTCTGAGTGTCGTAGAAGACGACTAAAAGGACAGTTGTAATTGGGTTAGTTGCCCACGGGGACTAGAATAAATGGTCGACACGACATCAGTAAAATTATCCCGTACAGCCAACCGCAGGAGTTAGAATGTTAGGTTAGGTTAGGTTAAGTTAGGTTAAGTTAAGTCTTGTTATTTTCGTTAGAGATACTCTAAATAATCATATTTTTTTTATAAATGTCGACCAATTGACCTGTCGATTATTTTCCTTGTCGACCTTTTGGTACTAGCTTCCTGCCCACTATCACTTATCTCTTGATAGGTACCCTTTTGCAGGCCTTTGATATGGTCGCGATCGCCGTAAACGTCCATGTATCTTTCGGCGAAATTGTATGAATCGTTTGGGTACATGGAATGTCAGGGAAATATATGTCGAGGAGAAGAGGAGAGTGGTGATGGATGTATTTAGAAAGGGTAAATTTAATTTGCTCCTGTGACTGAAAAAAAGATGAAAGAAAACTGTGAAGATGAGTGGTGTGGTGTGAAATGTGTGTGTGTGTGCTGGAGTGGAGAGGAATGAGAGAGGGAGAGAAGGAGTTGTAATTTCGATGAGGGACATGTGACACAGAGCTTTGGTGGGTTTTGTTTGTGTGAGTACGAGAATTGTAATGGTTAAATTCAAGTTTAAAAAGGTCATAATATGTGGGGTTGTAACATATGGTCCACCTGAGGGTGATATTGAGGAGAGTACGACTTTCTAGAATAATCTG
>JABUQX010065734.1:12500-20000 GCA_015478945.1 Trachelipus rathkii | reverse complement strand
GGACATTGTGAATTTTCAGGAAACAAAATGTAAATTTTAACTTTAACCTTAACTTTGCATTCCTGTACATATGACGCAATACAGTTCATTATTGGCATATATATATATATATATATATATATATATATATATATATATATATATATATATATATATATATATATATATATATATATATATATATATATATATATATATATATATATATAATTTTTTTTTATATATATTTGTATGTATTATATATATATATACTATATATATAGATATATATATAATAAATTATATATATTATACATATATCATATATTATATATATATATATATATATATATATATATTGAGATTTTCTTATTCATTCGTGTTCAGGTGTCCACCTAGGATGGATGTTGGTTAAAAGTGTCTGGTCCTACGAGCTGTGGTAAAACTTATTTATTATTAAATATTTTAAAAGAGGTTGAGATTTTTTAACAAAAACCTATTTAAATCATATGGTGTTACAGTGTTTACCAAGAAAGTTTGATGATTACAAAGATGTAATTCAATTTCATGAGGGTATGTATATTTGATATAAAATCTCTTCAATATTTGCCAGGTCATAAAATTATAATCCTAGATTATTCATTGCATAAATTTAATGAGGATATAGTAGAAACTTTCACAGTTTACTCTCATCATTTGAATGTTAGTATATTTTTTATAATTCAGAATATCTTCCATCAGAATAAGTATATGTGAGATGTGTCTTTAAAAACACAGTATTTAATTTTTTCGGGCAAAGAATAGATATGAGCCAAGTCAAGGTTGTGGCTACATAAATGTTCCCAACTCAGCGTAAAGAGTTCCTAAAGGTATATAAAGTAGTCACATCTATACCTCACGGTTATTTACTCTGTGAGTTTCATCCTAAGAACACTTACAGAGTGCCCCTGCGTACAAATATTTTACCTTACGAAACTGAAACTGTATACAAACCTGAATAAAGAGCACTTTAGTTGCAAATTATTTACCTCTTATGAGAAAATTTAAAAAAATGAAACTTTCAGAAAAATGTAAGCTGATCTTTGAAGATGAAAAATTTGTTCAATGTATAGCCGAAGTATGCCTAAATATTATAAAAGGAGATGTTCCTAAATAGACCTCAGAAGGTAAAGTTGCGTAGTCATAGAAACCATTCAAAAACTCGCTGGTAACGTAAGAAAACTTGAAAGTAAAAAGAAGCTATTACAAAAACGTATTGGCGTTTTCCTACCTTTATTCTTTTCCGTCATAGCCACATTGGTTGCCAAGTAGATTGCTCAATAATGAAGAAGGTGGTGGTTTTACCCTACAACGACTATGAGAAGATAAAATATAATACAGCGTCCCTACCTCAACAACAACAACAACAACAACAACAACAACAACAACAACAACAACAACAACAACAACAACAACAACAACAACAACAACTGCATCAAAAGCCTCAACAATAACAACAACTGCAACAACCTCTGCCAAACCACCAGATTCAAACATTCATGAAAAAAGAATCCGATATCAAAACGCTATACAAAAATTAGTAGATCTAAAAGAAATGCATCAACATGCTATATTAGGTAATCCATCTATGGAATATTCAGCGCTAGCGTCAGATACTAATACTGAAGTGAAAAGAGAAGATAATTTTAAACATGTATTGAAGAAATAGCTTACTAGTGAGAGCAGTGGCGGCTCGTCCATAGGCACTGCGGAACTGCAGCCCCCCCAAAAAATTTCAGAACTAAGCCACAACTACTAAACAGCATTTGTTATTTCTTTGTAACTCTCTCTCTCTCTCTCTCTCTCTCTCTCTCTCTCTCTCTCTCTCTCTCTCTCTCTCTCCTCTCTCTCTCTCTCTCTCTCTCTCTCTCTCTCTCTCTCTCTCTCTCTCTCTCTCTCTCTCTCTCTCTCTCTCTCTCTTATGTATATATATATATATATATATATATATATATATATATATATAAATATATATTATATATATATAATATATATATATATATATATATATATATATATATATATAATATGATATATATATATATATATATATATATATATATATATATATATTTTATTGCATAGAAAATAATAGGAACTTGAAAATTTTGCTGTTCCGAAAATAGCTATATACTGTATATTTTTACTTACGTAATCCAAGCTAGATGTGTCACCGTGATGTAGCTTAATAAAGTTAAGTTGGAACAAAAAATGAATTTGTTCCGGTCTGACATTTTTTCTTTTTTGAACTTCACTTTATTCTCTTTAAATTTCGATCATTTTTGCAATTTTAACTGATCGTTTTTTCAAAATTATTTCATTCGCATTAATATATTATATATATATATAAATATTATAAATTATAAATATAATAATATAATATATATTATATAATAATATAATATATATATATAGATCCAAAAGAAATGTATCAACATGCTTTACTCGGTAATTTATCTATGGAAGATTCGACTCTAGGATCAGGTACTAATGTTGAAGTCTGAAAAAAGAAGATAATTTTAAACATATATTGGAAGAAAGCTTACCAACTAGAGCCGACACTGACTGGTAAGAGGTAAAAAATATTTTAAAAAGACCAGATTTCATGGAACTGGAACGATATCGGTCAAATCATTATCGATAGAAATACAGTTGACGGTTCGAATATTGTTGATCTAATATCTGATATCTCGCGTGATTGGAAGAAGGATCTTGTAACAGGATGGATCTTGATCACGCATGCGCTCCCCGAGTAAAATGTGTCCGTTTAGTTACGTTTAGTTACGACGTCAGCAGAGCATATTTATTTTGTTATTTCCATAGAAAAAATAGATAAAATTAAATTTCTTTTGCGCCTGACATATTAAAGATAATGAGCAGAAACACATCATATGCAAGCGTAGGAAGAATAAAAAAAAACATACATTGCTCCAAAGTGGATTAAATCCTAATTATTTATTGTACCTTTTATAGGGTTGCAGTGTTTGTAATTTAAAATAATTCGTATAAACCTATGGTTTTTATATTATCTCTCTGTATACATTTGCTATGTTTTTTAGGTTGTGCTGTTTGTAATTTAAATAGTTCATATAGTCATAAGGTTTTAATATCATTTTTCAGTACACATTTGAGTTTTTTTTTATTTGGTTGTATTATTTTGTATTTAGAAAAAATATTTCCTATAGACATATGGTTTTTATATCACCTTTCAGTATATATTAATATGTTTTATTTTTATTTTTTAATATCATTGTGAGTCATGGAGGCTAAGAAGGCGGTCGATAAATGTTATAATGATATGAAACACCCTTACAGTTATGGAGGCTTTTCAAGATTCGCTTCAAAGTTTCCTCATATTAATAAAAAAGAATTGATAAAATATTTCGAAGCGAGGATGCTTTTACTCTGCATAAACCAATGCGGAAAAAATTCCCTACACGAAAATTCATAGCGTCTCACTTAGATAATGTCTGACAACAAGACTTGAATGAAATTATAAAATATAAAGCTCATCAGTACATTCCTTTTGTGATAGATGTATATTCCCGGTACTTATGATTAAAGACATTAAGAGATAAAATTTCAAAAACTGTTGCTGCTGCTGTAAGAGAAATTATAAATGAGGATAATAGGTATCCTCAAATGATGTGGTCAGATAAGGGATCAGAGTTTTTAGGTAAAGAGTTTCAAGAAATAGTTACAGAGTTTTTAGGTAAAGAGTTTCAAGAAATAGTTACAGAGTTACAATACGTTATCGGTTAATAAAGCTGCAATAGTGGAAAGAGTACAAAGAACTCTAAAAGAAAGAATGCATAGATATTTCACGAAAATGATACATTTAAATATATAGATATACTGCAAGTCTTGGCTTACTCCTATAATAGATCTTTTCATAGAACAACTAAGTATACCCCTCTAGAGATGCCGAAG
Source organism: Trachelipus rathkii (assembly GCA_015478945.1). NCBI lineage: Eukaryota > Metazoa > Arthropoda > Malacostraca > Isopoda > Trachelipodidae > Trachelipus > Trachelipus rathkii. The sequence goes on along the minus strand of JABUQX010065734.1, from coordinate 16,052 downwards.
ACCAAACCTTCTGTTCCTAGTCGAACCGTAAGCAAAATAAAAGATATCACAGGTGTTAAAGTATGAGATTATGTGAGAGCATCTAGGTCAGATGAAATTTCAGAAAAAGGGTACGAAGCAGGATGGTCAAAAGGTATTTACAACTGCCAATATCCATTTTAAAGTAGATACAATCAGAAAATTTCTGAGAGACGGGTTAAAATTATACTATCTTGAAGATTTAGATGGTAAAAAAAATAAAAGGAAGATTCTAAAAACAAGAAATACAGAAAATACGGTTTGACCCTAAGAATAATGAATAGAAAATAGAAAAAATGTTAGGATTTAAAGGAAAAGATAAAAATAAACAGTATCGTAATTTACTGTATGAAATTTAATAGTTATATAAATGCTAGTGAAATTAAGGAACATTGATCAGTTTACATCGCAAACATGGAGAGTGAAGATCATCTCTTTTTAACGTTGTCGTCATCGGCTTCTATGGACCTACATCCTAAAAATAAAATATTGGACTTTACTACAGAGTTATTGAACCCTATAAAGCTTGAACGAGAAATGTATGAAGTAGGGTTATGTGAATTAATATTGGAGACACACATTGAGAATATGCCAGACTCGCAGACAGCGTTTATAATATTTGGAAATGTTGAGAGTGTTAAAAACAAATTAAAGATTAACAACACAGATGATATGAGATTCATCACACGAGATGACATTATTTCTTTGAAAGGTATTTAATAAATCGTGGACTCTATAAATCTCCTACCGACGTGTTCATAGACTTAAACAAAAAATTTGGATCAAGTACATTTTCCTAAAGATAACAGAGTTATAAGTGTTCCTAATGTGCACTGCGTACCTTTGAATAATGCCTAATTTAAAACTATACGGGTGTATATAAGAGATGTCGAAGGCATCCCTTACCCATTCACTGAGAGAACAGCAGTGTGTAACGTAAATATACGAAAGAAGCTCCAGTAGTAAAAAAAAAAAAAAAAATACACCGTTAGGTCAAATTCATAAAAAAGGTCAGTGAAATTAAGAAACAATTATCATGACTAGTGAAGATCATTTCTATTTAACGTTACCCTCCTCGGCTTCTATGGATCTACATTCTGAAAATAAAATATCTGACTTTTATATAGAAATATTGAACCCAATAAATCTTGAACGAGAAATGTTTGAAGTTGGGTTAAGCGAAATAATTCTTGACGCCAATAAAGAGAATGTAACAGATACCCGGGCAGCATTCATGATTTATAGAAGCATTGATTTTGTAAAAAAAAAAAAAAAAAACATTGAAATTAAACGTAACAACAGACAGTTTACATATAATGAAACGTAATGGTATCGAGTATTACGTTGAAAGGTTTACTATAATGTGATACTACTCAGATTCGAGGATAGAGCTGAGACTATGGATGTTGGTAAAGTCAATGCTCAGAAAAAAAAAGTTATCAGTTGACATAAAATATTCCATCAACGCCGGTTCCTCTGAGGAGTGAAAATTTTACATCACAGTGATTGAAACATCAATGATATAGTTTTTTTCCTCATCAATATATCATATTTTATTTCTTGCCAACATATTAGATAACACCAAAGTAAAACCAATTGCATGTTATATTTCACTTCCATAAGATATATAGTATATATATTATATATATATATATATACTATATATATATAATAATATATAAATATATATATAATATATATAAAAAAAATAAATATATTATATTTATATATAAAATATATATATATATATATAATATATATATAACTATATATATATATATATATATATATAATATATATATAACTATATAATATATATATAATTATATATATATATATATATACATATTATAAATATATATATATATATATATATATATATATATATATATTATAATATATATAATAATAATTATTTTTATAATTTTAAATCTATATTTTTTATAAATATATATATATATATATATATATACATAGTATAGATATATAATATACTATATATATATATAACTATAATATATATATATATAATATATTATAATATATTACTATAAATATATATATATATATATATATAATATATATAATATATATACATTATATCATTACCTTATAAACAGCCTTGTAATTTATCACACCAATATTTCCACACTAACAAAATAGGCTTGTGACAGGCGGCTCTCGGCATTCAATGTTGAAAAAGATGAAAACAAATATTAATATGATATAACATCTAAAAATTTTACGTCCCCCTGCCCCCCCCTGCGCCCGCCCCCCCACCCCACCGACGTACATTCTGTATTAAATTAAAAAACTATTGTAAAAATATTTAAAAAAGGAAACAAAATAAATAAAATGTCTGTATGGGTAACTATTTTTAAAGACAATACCAGAATTTTGACAGCAGAAAATTCATAGCCATGCGTTTCAGATGAAAGTAGTATACATATGCGATAATTGATATTATTATGAAGTAGCTCTTGATGAAAATAAAATCAGTTCACTGGTATCAATATTTTTCTACGCGATATGGAAGGAATTCCTTCCAATTCTTGCAGTTAGTTAATATCATGAAATCTTTCAGAATGTCGCTTAAGAGATTAAAATCTAATTTTAAAAACTATCATTAGCAATTTACATAAGGTTTTTAAGGAATAATATAAGGTCAAACTAAATTAATTTGGGAAAGGATAATTCATGATTGGGTCAGTGATTGACAGAATTAGGAATTTTGATATAAAAAAAATTTAGGTGTAGAGAATCCCGTCCACACACACTCCAGCCTCTGGTCATTCGTCTAATCAGGCGCGCATGCACGAATTCACACACAAAAAAATTGCAAGGAACCTACAATAAAATTTGTGATGTCTTATATTAGTAAAAATGAAAAATAAAGGCTAAACCTTGTATTCAGTAAATATGTTAGACCAAAGGAGTTAAAAAAGTAGACTCTAAAAGTTTATCTTAAAATTCAAGCCGGCAGAAAGTTTCAGAATAATACACTTCTATTATAAGTAAATATCAAGACATGAAAAATAATAAAACACTAAAGTAGAACCAAAGGTATTTAAACTAATAATTGAAAATGAGCAGTTAATATTTTAAAATTTGTATTAAAATTTTAAGTATAAACAAAGTTAACCTAACATCTACCACTTCATCTTTTATCAAATATAACGCTAACGACTCTATCCTCTGTTAATTAGTCCATTCATTTTGAAAGACGTCTCACTCAACAGCAATTAGCCAATACTAAGAAGGTAACCTTAGAGGAAATAACCACTGATCTCTCCTATGTCACTAATTGAGGAAGAGAAAACATGGTTGTTTTCAATGCCTCAAAAACTCAATTCTTACATCAATCTCAATCACAAAATCTTCCTCATAACTACATCGTCTTTTAAATCACATCACTTAATTCTTCTTCTTCTTCTTCTTCTTCTTCTTCTTCTTCTTCTTCTTCTTCTTCTTCTTCTTCTTCTTCTTCTTCTTCTTCTTCTTCTTCTTCTTCTTCTTCTTCTTCTTCTTCTTCTT
>JABUQX010065734.1:0-10000 GCA_015478945.1 Trachelipus rathkii | reverse complement strand
CTCTAGCTTCCGCATTATTTCTCGCTGTACTTCTGGAAAAAAATGGTTATAAGTCCGTTAAAAGGTGTCTGGGACCCCCAACGGAGGGTCCCGACTGAAAAAAAAAAAAATGGAATGCAAAAACAGAGGAAGATTAAGCGAAAAAAGGAAGAAGGATGGAGGAATGAGGATTCAGAGTTGGAGAAGGAGTCTGAAATGAGGAGTCGGAGTCGGCATCGGCACCGGTGCATGAGCCGGGCGGTGCTAAGTTAATAAATATTCTTTTAGTCCCATATTTATATCAAAATTATATGTTATGAAGTTTTTGTAGATCTCGAATATGACGGTTATAAGTCGTAAAGGGTGTCTGGAACCCCCCAACGGAGGGAGCGTCACCGACTGAAAAAAAATGACAGTGGAGTGCAAAACAGAGGGAAGAAAGGAAGAAAGAAGAAGGAGGAAGAAGGAAGGAAAGAATGCAGAAGGCGAGGATGAAGGATTTTCCTTTCATCGGTGTGGAGCCGGTGCGGTGTCGAGTTAATAAACATTCGTTTAATTAAACAATAATACATTACTGTTCACCATAACTGCCTTCTGTCTATCAGGTACATGTCGTCATTGCATTGCATCATGCAAAGATAACCCGTTTTCTAAATGTTGAAGACTGACATTTTATAATTTCGAATCTCATTTTGTTTGATAATCGTCAACTAATATAATTTTTTTGTTTGTTTTTCTATTTTAATTTTCTAACTATTTTTATAAGTTTCATTTTACATTATACTTTGTGTTACTATTTTTTTACAAGTTTTATTTAATTTAAAATTGTGATGTTACCAATTTTTTTTATTGAATTTTATCAAATTTGCATGCAACCTCTTTTTAAAAATTTTCTGCTTTAATACCTTGTGATTAATTTTTTTTTTTTTTAATTTAAAAATTTATTTTTTTAATTTAGTTTTTATTTTTTTAAATTTATTTTTTATATAATTTCAATATTTTAATTTAATTTTGCTTTAATTTTTTTTTATTTTATTTTGAATTTTTTTAAAAAAATTTTTTCAAACTTTATTTTTCAAATTTTATCTTATTTTTGTTTCTTTTCTTTAAAACTTTTTTTTTTTTAATAAAAAAATTTATTCTTTTTATGTTTATTACCTTAAAAAATTTGCATTTACATACCTTAAAGCAGTAATCAGTAATCAAACCATCCACCCCACCCTCCTGCCCTTCTATCCATTCGTGAGCTATTGATCTATTGATCTATTATCTATTGATCTATTTTGTAATAACAATAACACAAAAAGTATTTAATTCTTATAGGTTTTATTAGATGTATAAATTTTGTTTTTACTTAAAAAATTATGTCTTTTTAGTTTATAACTTAGAAAAAAGTTTGCATTTTTATGCATACCCTAAATCAGTATTTCAGAAAATGAGTTACTCAAACCACCCACCCACCGCCTTCCTACCCTTCCATGGATCTATTGCAATCGATTGATCTATGATCTAATATTCAAGTCATATAACGTATCTTGCTATAGGTGACATAACAAAAATAAAATTCTTTGCTGGTAGTTGTTGTGTTGAAATGTCACGTTTGCTTGTTGCATTTTGGTTGCAGTTGTGATGGTGTTGTTGTTAAATGTTTGATGTTGTTGTGTTCGGTTGTTGTAGTTGTTCTGTTGTGTTAAATATATCAAACGTTCAAGTTGAATGAAAATACTATTCACACTTTCTTCAAACATATCTCTAACATGATAACAATGTTAATTTACAATAACATGGAATAAAATTGAAAATAAACAAAAATATATCTCATCCAAGCCTAACTGACATATACAGCATTCATTAACAAGGTAACTGAAATTAGAAGTTTCAACTTACACCAGCAGATGTCAGCATAGCAATCTCAACTTTACTATACACAACCGCACAAAATATTATTAATATAGTATTATTAGCAGGAATATAAGTTATGTATAGGATTTATTATTATTATTATTATTATTATTATTATTATTATTATTATTATTATTATTATTATTATTATTATTATTATTATTATTCCACATTGATCTCACAACACCAATAACGCGATGCGATCGCTTTGCATGCAGGTCCACAACCTAGACATTGGTTGGTAAATTGCTTCTACCCGAACCTATGACAATTACGTTAATCTCTGTTACGCTCAAGCATATCGAATCAGAGAACTGGCATTTGCTAAGCCATCACGAACAGCCAATGAATTCGAGGAATGACTCATTAACTTAATATCTTTTGACACATGAGAAGGGTGGCGAGATTTATTACCTTTATCCTTACTTAACATCTGTTTTTATCTTCAACAGTAATATTATTATATTATTATATGATTATTATTATTATTATGATTATTATTATTATTATTATTATTATGTATTTTATTATTTATTATTATTATTATTATTATTATTATTATTATTATTATTATTATTATTATATCAACTATTTATTTATATGATCATAACAAAACTAACATACCACAAACAACACACACACGCAACACACACACACAACACACACACACACACATACACACACACACTCACAAAATTGCGACACTTTACTTAATACATTAACCTGGCAATCTTCGTACTAACTTACTGATCACAGTAAAGTACCTAACACAGCGTACAAAACGTAACCTATTCACACTTTTTCAAACATATCTCTAACATATCAATGTTAATTTTACATTAACACTATCGAATTACGTAGCATTTCGAGTATCATTTCGGATAAACATAGCACAAAAAACGAGTTCTTTATATACTAACCAACGAATATATGCTAACATAACAATGTTTTCACATTAATAAAGCTAACATAGCATCATATGAACTAAGAAAATAATGTACAACGACAAACCTAACACAACTTACGCACTAATAAACTGTTAACATTAACAAAGTTCCACACTTAACACCAGTAAAGTACCTAACATAACGTACAAAACGTAACCTATTCACACTTTTTCAACATATCTTCTAACATATCAATGTAATTTTACATTAACATAGCGAATTACGTCAGCATTTCGAGTATCATGTCGGATAAACATAGCACAAAAAACGAGTTCTTATATACTAACCAACAATATAGGCTAACAAACAATGTTTTCACAGTTAATAAAAGCTAACATTAGCACTCATATGAACGTAAGAAAATAATATAACAACGACAAACCTAACACAGTTTACGCACTAATAAACTGTTAACATTAACAAAGTTCCACACTTCACACCAGTAAAGTAACTAACTTTCATACAAAACGTTAACCTATTCACACTTTTAGCAAAACATATCTCTAACAGATCAATGTTAATTTTTTTACATTAACACTACTATCGAATTACGTCGCATTTCGAGTATCAATTCGGATAAACATAGCACAAAAACGAGTTCTTTATATACTAACCAACGGAAGTATTGCTAACATAACAAGGTTTTCACATTAATAAAGCTAACATAGCATTCATATGAACTAAGAAAATAATGATTACAACGACAAACCTAACACAGCTTACGCCCTATCAAAACTGTTAACATTAACAAAGTTCACAACTTAACAACCTGTAAAGTAAACTAACTTTACATACAAAACGGAACCTATTCATACTTTTTCAAGCATATTTCTAACATATAACGTTAATTTTACATTGACACAGTAATATTGAACAACAATTTTATTCATAAACCTTGTTAATTAATCATACAGACCAATCGAATAACTGAAAACATAACAAAGTTTTAACCAAAACATAACATAAAAAAAGTTCGTTTGAATAAAATATGCTTAGAAATTGTAATAATTTATGAATTTTAAAGCAGTAAATCAGTTAAATCAGTGAAATCAAACAGCAACCCTTTCCCAACCCCTCCCACCACGAACCTTTGGTTTCATCGATCTAATGATTCATGTCATATTTCGAGTATCTTTTCGGATAAACATAACATAAAAATAAGTCTTTATATACTAACCATCGAATATATGCTAACGTAACATTGTTTACACATTAATAAAGCTAACATAACATACCTGAACTAAGAATATAATGACAACGACAAACCTAACACAGCTTACGCGCACAATAAACTGGTAACATACAAAGTCCCCACACTAACACCAGGTAAATAACTAACTTACATACAAAGCGTAAACCTATTCATACTTTTTCCTAGCATATCTCTAACATATTAACGTTAATTTACATGACACAGTAATAGTTTAACAACAATTTATTTCTATTAACCCAGTCTAATCATCATCACAGACAACGAATATATTGCTAACGCACAAAGTTTTAACCAAAACATAACATAAAAATAACAAAATTTTATCCTGACATAACACCAAAAATAAGTCTTATATACTACTAACGCATCGAATATATGGTATCAATAACAAAGTTTGTACAGTTAATAAGCTAACATAACATAACCTGAACTAAGAATATAATGTACAACGACAAACCTAACACATCATACGGGCGAATAAACTACTAACATTAACAAATTTCTGCACTTAACAACAGTGTAAAGTACCTAACACATCGTACAAAGCGTAACATATTTATACTTTTTCCAAGCATATCTCTAGCAAATCATGCTAATTTTACATTAACATCGCTATATTTAACAAAAATTTAGCAGTAACCCAGTCTAATCATCATACAGACACGAATATATTGCTAAACGGTAACAAATTTTTTACATCAACTTCGTAATATTTAACAAAAATTCATCATAACCTCGTCTAAATATCATAATCCCCCAACTAATAATTGCAATCATAACAAAGTTTAACCAAACATAACATAAAAAAATAACAAAAATTTTATCCTAAACATAACACAGAAATAAGTTCTTTATATAGCTAAACCATCGAATATATGCTATCATAACAAAGTTTTTTACATAATAAAGCTAACAAAACATAACCGAACTAAGAATATAATGTACAACGAAACCTAACACACCATACGCGAAAAAACTACTAACATTAACAAAATTCTGCACTTAACAACAGTAAAAGTACCCAACACATCGTACAAAGCGTAACCTATTCACACTTTTCAAGCATATCTCTAGCATTTCTATGCTAATTTTACATTAACATCGCAATATTTAACAAAGATACAGCATAACCCAGTCTATTCATCATACAGACAACGAAGTATATTGCTAACGTACAAATTTTTTACACAAACTTTCGTAATATTTACACAAAAAATCACATAACCTCGTCTAAATATCAAAATCCCCAACGAATAATTGCAACATAAATAACAAAGTTTTTAACCAAACATAAGAAAATAACAAAATTTTATCCTGAAATAACATAAAAATCTTTGAATAAAATATCACAGTAATGCGTAATAGTTTAATAATATATATATATATATATATATATATATATTATATATATAATATATAATATATATAATATATAATATAATATATATATATATATATATATATATATATATATATATATTAAACGTATTACGCATTACTGTGACATTTTATTCAAAGAACTTATTTAGTTATTTCAGGATAAAATTTTGTATTTTTAGTTATGTTTGGTTAAAAACTTTGTTATGATTCAATTATTCGTTGCGATTATATATTTAGACGAGTGCGGTTATGACTGAATTTTGTTAAATATTACGAAGTGATGTAAAAATTTGGTACTTAAAGCAATTATATCATTGTCTGTATGATGATTAGACTGGGTTATGCTGTATCTTTGTTAAATATTGCGATGTTAATTGAAAATTAGCATAGAAATGCTAGAGATATGCTTGAAAAAAGTTGAATAGGTTCACGCTTTGTACGATGGTGTTGGGTTACTTTACTGTTGTTGTCTAAGTGCAGAAATTTGTTAATGTTAGTAGTTTATTCGCCCGTATGGTGTGTTAGGTTGTCGTTAGCATTACTATTCTTAGTTCAAGTTATGTTTATGTTAGCTTATTAATGTAAAAACTTTGTATGATAACCATATATTCGATAGGTTAGGTATATTAAAGAACTATTTCGTGTTTATGTCCAGGATAAAATTTTGTTAATTTTTATGTTATGTTTGGGTTAAAACTTTGTTATGATTGCAATTATTCGTTGGGGATTAGGATATTTAGACGAGGTTATGGATGAATTTTTGTTAAATATTACGAAGTTGATGTAAAAAATTTGTACGTTAGCAATAATCGTTCGTCTTAGAATGATTAAGACTTGGGTTATGCGTTAAGTTTGTTAAAATATAGCATGTAATGTAAAATTAACAATAGATATGCTAGAGATATGCTTGGAAAAAAGTAGAATAGGTTACGGCTTTGTACGAATGTGGTTAGTACTTTACGTGTTAAGTGACAGAAATTTTTAATGTTAGTAGTTGATTCGTACGTAATATGTGTTAGGTTTGTCGTTTGTACATTATTATCTTAGTTCAGGTTATGTGATGTTAGCTTATTAATGTACAAACTTTGTGTTAGCATATTTTCGATGGTTAGTATATAAACAACTTATTTTTATTTTATGTCAGGATAAAATTTTGGTATTTTTATGTTATGTGTGGTTAAACTTGCGTACGTTAGCAAATATTCGTGTGTCTTATGATGATTAGACTGGGTTATATAAATTTGTTGTTAAATATTACTGTGTCAATGTAAAATTAACGTTAATATGTTAGGAGATATGCTAGGAAAAAGTATGAATAGGTTCGTCTTGTATGTAAAGTTAGTTACCTTTACGATAATACTGGTGTTAAGTGTGGAACTTTCTTAATGTTAACAGTTTTTAGTGCGTAAAGCTGTGTTAGGTTGGTCGTTGTACATTATATTCTTAGTTCAGCTTATGTTATGTTAGCTATATTAATGTGAAAACAATGTACGTTAGCATATATTCGTATGGTTAGTATATAAAGAACTTATTTTGTGTTGTGTGTATCCGAAAAATGATACTCGAAATATGAACATGAATCATAGAGAAACGATAGAACAAAGGTCGTGGTGGAGGGTTGGGGAAGGGGTTGCTCGTTTGATTACTGATTAACTGATTTACTGCTTTAAATCAGTAAACTATTACAATTTTACTAAGATATTATTCAAAGAACTTTTTTATGTTATGTGGTTAAAACTTTGTTATGTTTTCAGTTATTCGTTGGTCTGTATGCTGTTGTAGCTGACGGTTTTGATTAAAATTGTTGTTAAATATTACTGTGTCAATGGAATTAACGTTAATCTGTTAGAGATATGTTGGAAAAGGTATGAAAAGGTTACGTTTGTGATGTAAAGTAGTTACTTACAGTGTTAAAGTGTGGAACTTTGTTTAATGTTTAACAGTTTGAAGTGCGTAAGACTGTGTAGTTTGTCGTTGACATTATTTCTTAGTTCAATGATATGCTATGTTAGCTTATTAATGTGAAAACATTGTTTATGTTAGCATATATTCGTTGGTGTAGTATATAAAGAACTCGTTTTTGTGCTATGTTTATCCCGAAATGATACTCGGAAATGCTACGTAATTAAACGAGTAGTGTTAATGCTTAAAATTAACATTCGATTATGTTAGAGATATGTTTGAAAAAGTTGTGAATAGGTGACGTTTTGTATGTAAAGTTACTTACTTTACTGGGTGTTCACAGTGTGTGGAACTTTTTGTAAACAGTTTATTACTGCGTTAACTGTTAGGTTGTTCGTGTATATTATTTCTTAGTTCAATTGATGCTATGTTAGCTTATTAATGTGAAAACATTTTTATGTTAGCATATATTCGTGGTTAGTATATAAAGAACTCGTTTTTGTGCTATGTTTATCCCGAAATGATACTCGAAATGCTACGTAATCGATAGTTAATGTTTAAAATTAACATTGAGTAATGTATAAGAGATATGCTACTTGAAAAAGATGTGAATAGGTTACGTTTTTATGTAAAGTTAGTTTAGTTCCTTTACTGGTGTTAAGTGTGGAAACTTTGTTAATGTTAACAGTTTATTAGTGCCGTAAGCTGTGTTAGGTTTGTCGTTATATATTAGTTTCTATGTCATATGATGCTATGTTTAGCTTTTATTAGATGTTAAAAACATTGTTATGTTAGCATATATTCGTTGGTTAGTATATAAGAACTTATTTTTATGCTAGTTTATCCGAAATTATACTCGAAATGCTACGTAATTTCGATAGTGTTATGTAAAATAACATTGATATGTTAGAGTTATGTTTAAAAGTGGAATTAGGTACGTTTTGTACCGCGTGTTAGGCCTACTTTACTGTATCAGAAGTTAGTAACGAAGATTGCCAGTGTTAATGTATTAATAAAGTGTCTATAATATTGTGAGTGTTGTGTGTATGTGTGTGTGTGTGTGTTGTGTGTGCTTGTGTGTGTGTGTGTGGTGTGTGTGTGTGTGTGGTGTGTGTGTTGTGTGTGTGTTGTGTGTATGTTAGGGTTGTTATGTCATATACAGTATATAGTGAGATAATAATAATAATAATATAATTAATAATAATAATAATAATAATAATAATAATAATAAAATAATAATAATAAAATAAAATAATATAAAATAATAATAAATAATAATAAAACTTAAACGTTTAAGATAAAAACAGATGTTAAGTTAGGACAAAAGGGGAACAAAGTAATAAATCTCTCATGTGTCAAAAGATATTAAGATTAATGAGTCGTTCCTCGAATTTCATTGGCTGTTCGTGATGGCCTTAGCAAATGCAGTTCTCTGATTGGTTTATCCCTTGAGCGTTGAAACAAGATTACGTGATTATAGGGTCGGGTTAGAGAGCCAATTTACCAAACCAATGTTCTAGTTTGTGGACCGCATGCAAAGCGATCGCACCGCGGTTATTCGTGAGTTGTGAGATCAAGTTTAATAATAATAATTAATAATTAAAATAATAATAATAATAATAATAATTAATAACTAAATAATAATAATAATAATAATAAAATAATAATAATTAAAAATATTAATAATTGATTTGTGCGAGTTGTGTATAGTTAAAGATTGAGATTGCTATGCTGACTTCTGTTGGTAAGTATGAAAACTCTAAAATTTTAGTTACCTGTTAGGAATGCTGTATGTCAAGTTAGGTTAGGAAGAATATTTGGTTTTTTAGTTTTCAATTTATAATGTTAATGGTAAAACTAACATAATATTTTACGAGATCATGTTTGGAAAAAAGTGTTGTTGATACTTTCATTCAACTTGACACGTCTGATTATTTAACAACAACGGCAAACAAACTACGTCCAACAACAACAACACACAACAACAACATAATAACCAACAACAACAACATCAACAACATGCACAAATCGCAAGCATAACAAAGTGACATTTTCAACAACAACAACCTACAGCAAGAATTATTTTTGTTATTGTCTATACCAAAAAAGATACCTTATATGACTGAACATTAGATCAATTAGATCAAAGATCATAAATCATGGAAGGTAGAGGGTGGGTGGGTGGTTTGATAACTGATTACTGATTTACTGCTTTAGGGTATTAAAAAATGCAAACTTTTTGAAGTCTATAAACATAAAAAGAATAAATTTTTTAGTAAAAACAAAATGTTTAAAGAAACAAAACAAAAAATAAATAAAAGTCTTTGTGTTATGTTATACAAAATATGACTTGAATCAATAGATCAATAGATCAACGAGATCACCAGATGGACAGTCAAGGTAGGAGGGTGGGGGGATGGTTTATTAACTGATCTACTGCTTTAGGGTATGTAAAAATGCAAATTTTTTAATTCATAATCACAAGAAGAACAAATTCTATAGTATATTTGACCAAGTTTTTAAAGAAAAGGAAAACAAAACATAAAATAAAAATTGAAAAATAAAGTTAGAAAAAATAAAATTAAATAAAAAAATAAAAAATTCTAAAATAAAAAAAAATTCAAACACAATAGTATAAATGAAAACAAAACTTATATAAAAAGAATAATTTAAAAAA
>JABUQX010065733.1:5000-10000 GCA_015478945.1 Trachelipus rathkii | reverse complement strand
TAATTATTGAAATGGAGATTGACAAGCTGTATGTTAAAAATTATATTATAAAGTCTTTTACTAATGGTGTTTACGAATGGAAATTGTCATGTATAAAATATAAAATTACGAAAATCTTTATTTATTAATATACCTCAGAGGAAATAATCCTCTACCGTTAATATATATATATATATATATATATATATATATATATATATATATATATATATATATATATATATATAGAGGATATATATATATATATATATATATATATATATATATATATATATATATATATATATATTATACTGGAAGTGTCCCTTACAAGTCCACGAGCCGCCACCGATATATATATATTATTGTTATATATATATATTATTATTATATATATATATATATATATATATATATATATATATATATATATTATATAATATATATATATTATATATATATATATTATTATATTGACGGTATATATATATATATATATTTATATATATTATTATTGTTATACATATATATATATATATATATATATATATATATATATTTATATATATATATATATATATATATATATATATCGGTATATATATATATATATATATATATATACATATTATGTATCGTATATATATATTTTCATATATTATTATTATATATATATAGATTACATATATTATACATACATATATATATAATTGTTGATATATATATTATTATTATTACATATATATATATTATTATTATTATATTATTATATTGCATATATTATTATTATTATTATTATATTATTATTATTATATTATATATATATTATTATTATATTATATATTATTATTATTATTATTATTATTATATTATATATATATATACATATTATTATATTATTATTATTATTATTTCCATATATATATATTATTATTATTATTACCTATATATATTGATAGATATTTATTATTATTATTATTAATATTACTATATTATATATATATACATTATATTATATATTATTATATATATATATATATTATATTATTATATATATATATATATATTATTATATTATATATATATACATATATATATTATTATTATATATATATTAATATTTATATATATAGATTATATACCTTTATTATTATTATTATATTATTACATATATATATATATATATATATATATTAAGGTTATATATATATATATATATATATATATATATATATATATATATATATATATATATATATATATATATATATATATTATGAATTCCTATTATTTTTTATAAGCTAGAGGAGCTAATCTCCAAAGTTGAGCATCTTTCACAAGTCATTTGGAAGTTATGGTTTTAATTAAAGATTTTTAAAGGAGACATTCGCAATATAATGACTTTTTTGTTCCACAAACAGTTAGCCTTTATTCCCATAAGCCGCAGTCCTCTTTTTTTTGTTTCACTGGATATATTCATATATATATATATATATATATATATATATAAATATATATATATATATATATATATATATATATATATATATATATATATATATATATATATATATATATATATATATATATATATATATATATATATATATATATAATATGAGAAAATATATATATAAAAATATATAAATATATATATATATATATATATATATATATATATATATATATATATATATATATATATATATATATATATATATATATATATATATATATCAGAGGTGACTCCTATGCTTGTGCTACTCGTGCTTAGCACGAGTTAACATTAGAGAAATGATCAATCCTTTACAAATATCATAATGCTACTAGTGCGCTTGCAAATGTGCAAAAACTATGTCCCGTGGGATTTTTGATGATACAAGCATGGGAGTGGTATCAATCTCTTCGTTATAACATGGAGAGTCAGTATTTGGATGGTGGACAGTAGCCACTAGTGGCAGATTAATCTTATACTCAAAAAACAAAATGGCCGCCGCTCTGGCGTACATGGTACTAGTTTTTCATGTTTATCTCGTTAAATACAATATGTATGACAAAGTAACCTATTACAAAAAAGTATTCAGTATTATATTCTACACAGAACATGTTCCTAGGGTATTTTATGTACGGTTGACCTTTAACATAGAAATTCGGCTTTTAAAAGAAGAATTTATGATTTTGTTTTCCAAAAAGTGCAAAGAGTGTTGTTTTTTATTTTTTTTATTTGTAAATATATAAATGGTAAGTTTACAATTGAATTACATAATCTAAGACATAATTAGACTTCAAAGTTAATACAAATATCAAACATATGTCTACTGTATTTTACTAAAGAACAGTATATCAATTACAATCTCCATCATAAATCTCGTCTTCACTTTCAATAGCTGATTCATTGCATTCATTTATATCTTCTGTATCCTTGGAGTTTTCACATAGTTCTAGATCACCTTCACATCTACACATTTCTGTGCACTTTAGTCCATACATGAGACAGGTGCATGGTGGACAACAGCAAAGTAGGGATCACTACAAAGCTCTGCCATAAGGTCTTTAACACAAGGCAAGGCGCACGCGATTGGTTCAAACGTTCCTCAAACGTACGTCCATCCGAAGTTGAGTGGTGACGGTATGACTGGGTTTGGTTTGATATCTTGATTCCACTCAAGTGCCTGAAGATGAGCTCTTAACAGTGCTGGAGTTAGAGCAGCTTTTGTTGATGGAAGATTTTCATCATGACTGTTCTTTTGTGAAAAGCCACCATCGCACATCTCCAATCTCAGTCATTGTAGTTTTTGGAATATATAATTGACAAACAAATGACTCCAAAGCGTTTCTGTCATCGTCTGGAAGAGTGGGTGTTGTACTGCAAGCTTTGCTAAGGCCTCTAATAAGTCATCATTAACGGAAAATTAAATGTTTTCCACCACTTAAGCTTCCCTTTATTGGAAAATGACCCAGTGACATCTGAACCAGATAAGGCATGAAGTCCAGGGAGAGCAGCAGATTTGAGTAATCCCAGTGACTTGTGGATAAGAACTATGTCAACAAACCTTTTCATTGTCTGCCCAAGGAAAATTCTAAATTGTGATGTCATTTAAGGAAATCGCCTTAAGGCTAAAACTACAACATCTGTGTCTGGTGAATAAACGTGCGTTGTTCTGCATTCTTGTTGTGATATATATACTTTGTGAAGTATAATTTTTGTATCTGCTTCTTCCTGTGTGGTCCGAAGGCTTGACACATCTGTTCCATCTGATGATGCAGTTTGATCCCTCCAACTAACTATATATTTCTTGTTATTGCTCACTCCCCATTGTAATATGTTACTAGATAGGAACTCTGTAAGCTCGTATTTGTTTTTACTGAGCAAGCAAATTCTTCATTGAAGTTTTGCTAACAAAAAATATCATTTCAGATGTTATTTTGTAACGGATTGGATCAATGCCCAGTTGCCGAATACGTCTCATTTCATTTTTTAATGAATCGTCCTTATACGTGTCAAACACAACATGTACTGAATTGTATGCGTTGAGTTTGTCACCAATCCACTTGCTTAAGTGCATTCCTAGATCATGACACGTTTTTACTGTGTTAGGCTTATTGTAATTGTGCAGTAGAGCCATTCCATCAATTATAGCCGCGATTTTGTCCGATCCTTGTGAGTCTTCTGTTGGATGTGATAGTGGTGAACTGCTATCAATCTGTACTTCATTTGATGGTAATGACTCCAAAATCGCTGCAAGTTTGGATTTGTTGGAACAGTGATGCATTTTCCCATCACTAGCAAACAATGATTTTGGGAGGGGTAAAAATTCGTAGTTGCTTAGATTGAACTTTATGTCAATATCATCTCTGCTTCGAGATGCTATCAATAGCCTAGACATAAGTGTGAGATCTGTTTTCATAGATACAATTTTGTCTTTAAGGACAATTTTAACATTTTTTGCTGACGCTTTACAAGTTTTTGTGGGATATTTCTTCATTGGAGGCCAAAATTGTGTTTTGTTGCTATTTACACGCTCTGCCATAAAAGATTCCTCCAACTTTTGACCCACTTCTTCTATGTTACTTACAAAATCTTGCACGTCCTCCGGGAACACTCTTTGAGTAAGAATGTGGGTTAGTTGTTGGTTTTTACTATGAAAAGGGTTGGTATAATTTATAAATGCATCTTTCAGTTTCAAGACATTGCGATCCTGGCGCTTTTGGGCAGTTTCTAGAAGCCCGTGGTGTTTTGTCTGTCCAACATTTTTCTTCCCAAGCAACATTTCCGTCTCATTTGAAATTCTGTTCAGTTCGGGATGTACGAGGAAGAAACGATTTCTGACATTTATCATTTTGAATAATACCTACCAGTCCTCCATGCACTTTCAATTTTCGGGTTTGGTGATCTAAGGTTTCATCTGAACCTAGGGCACAGAAGGGTACAACATTACGATTGACAACCCATTTTCCCTTTATGAAGTTTTTCCAGATATCTGGACCTGTTGATTGTAATACATCCATCTCAGCAAGATAAAGTGAAATCATACGTGCATAATTTAGTCTATTAAGAGCAAAGAAATATTTCAGAAAGCCATGAAGAGAAGCCAGGCTGAGATTTCAATCAGATGTTCTAACAGATCTGATAGAGCACAACATAGACCGTACCATATCCATATATGAACACGCCATCTTGAAGACTGGTTCCACTGATTACCTAGAACTCACAAATCTTTTAATTTCTTCAAGTATCATATTTTCTTTAATGAAAGAAAGAGGTTACTGCTTCATGTTTCTGTTTAATATTGGTTTCATTGTTAGATTGTAAACTCACTGCCAGTTCATCCAGTAGAGGCTGTAACAAGGTAATTTTTCCCGGTTAAAGAAGAATATTTAATGTAGTTGTAGTTGTTAAATGGGCTTCAATAACTCTCCTTATGTGTCTTCCCTCTAGTATTTGTTTCATAATTACCGAGGAGAACAAATCGCATTCCACCCACAGCTCTGGTATTCCACTTCCACATACGAACTCACCA
>JABUQX010065732.1:0-21378 GCA_015478945.1 Trachelipus rathkii | reverse complement strand
AAAACGGTTCCATAAAAATGCCACACTAACTTTCAATTATATTATTCATAATTAGAGAAGAATAATGTGCTTTTTCTTGATTCACAAAAAGAGGCAGGAAATGGGTCGTGCAGCCCAAACTTAAACTAACAAACCATCAAATCCTCTTCTATTCTCTGTGGAAAGAGAATTGAAATATGGAAGATATAATACCCTTTTTGTCTAATATATCAAAAAAATCTTACCCAGTTATTAATTAATTCTCTAAATTTTTAGGAGTTTTGGGTCACGATCACTGAACCATTTGGCAGATCGGTCTTGAGGGGTAATAGAGCGAATCTATTGTATTTTCTCTTTGCTCTTAAATTCGTATTTTACAACAACGCCAAATATCGTGAATTGGAAATCGTCTGCAAATATGGAAAGGCAAGTGTCATCAATTACATTAAAAAAAATTATTATTATTGATTACTAATTATTATTATTATTATATATATTAATCTATATTATTTATTATTATTATTAATTATTGATTATTATATTATTATTGATTATTAATAGTATATTATTATTATATTATTATTATTATTTATATTATTAATATTATTATATTAATTCTTCTTATTGTTATATTACATTATTAAATATTATTAAGTATATTATTATATATATTTTATTATGTAAATATTATTATATTAATATCTTTAATAAAATAATCAATAATAATAATAACAATAATGATAATCAATAATAATAATAATAATAATTAATAATAATTAATATATCTAATAATAGAATAAATAATAATAATCAATAATAAAAAATATTCAGAAGAAAGAAACCAAGAGACAAGCGTCATAAATGAGAAAACGAAATAAATGAATAAAGTAATAAAATGAAGCCGGAATAATCATAATAATAATAAAATATAATACATAATAAAATAATAAATAATAATAATAATAATAATGAATAATATAATAATAATAATAAAATAATAATTAATAATAATAATTAATAATAATAATAATAATTAATAATAATAATAATAATAATAATAATAATAATAATAATAATAATAATAATAATAATAGTAATAATAATAATAATAATAATAATAATAATAATAATAAAAATAATAATAATAATAATAATAATAATAATAATAAAATAATAATAATAATAAATAATAATATAATAATAATAATAATAATAATGGATAAGAATAAAAATAATAATAAATATATAATAAAATAATATAATAATAATAATCAATAAAAATAATATAAGATTAATTATGAATATTTATAATAATGATAATCATTTACTATTTATTATTTTTAGATTAATTATTATTTATTATTATTGATTATTAGTTTATTAATAAATTATTTTTAATTACATATATATTATTATTATATTAGTTGATTATTATTGTTGTTTTTACGATTATTATTATATTGATATATTGTTATTATTCATATGCATGATATTCTATTAATATATGTGACTATTATTATTCATGAAATAAATCGAGTCTTACCTTTATTAAACTTCGCAATAATAATAATCTATGACTTATTACTGATTTACATTATTATATTATATATTATTATTGATTAATTATAATAATTTTTATTCAGTAAACGTAATTAATTTACGAATTTTATGCAAAAGTATTATCAACAGTTATTCAAAAAATAATAAATAATAAAATTATTATTATATTATTGTTATTATTATATTATTATTATTATTATTATTAGTATTATATATTATTATTATTATTATTATTATTATTAATTATTATATTATTATTCTTATTATTCGATTATTATTATATTATATTCTATTATTATTGATTATTTTTATAATAATTAAAAAATGAATAATAATAGATAAACAATAAATCAATAATAATAATATAATAATAATAATAATCAATAATAATGATAATAATAATAATTTATATTATTATTATTTTATTATTATTATTATTTTATTATTATTATTTATTATTATTATTCATTATTATTGATTATTATATATTCATTATATATTTATTATTTATCTATATTATTATTATTATTCATTATTTCTATTATTTTATAATTTATTATATATATGTAATAATAATAATATTAATTAATAATAATTATTACATATAATAATTTAATGAATAATAATAAATAAATTAAAAAAAATAATAATATTAAATAATCAATAATATTAATAATAATGAATAATAATAATAATAATACGCGAAGTAATAATCAATAATAATAATATTAGATAAGAGCAAATATTTTATAGATAAATTTTAAAAGCATATCTTTTGTGACCTTTTAATACTTCATCTATGGTATAGGTGTCAAATTTCCATGAGTTTATTTTTAAATATGCTACCCTTATTATATATTTTCTTACTATTTATATATATATGTATATATTATATACTAGTCAAATTTATATACTACTATATAATATATATATATATATAATAGTATATAATACTCATTATATATATATTATATATATATATATACTATATATTATATTATTATATCATATAGTATATATATAGTATATATATATATATACTTACTTAACTAAATGAAATTGAGATTGTACGGGATGGCATTCTCGTCTACTTGCACAATATCTTTATCTTTCCTTTCAAAAATTTCTGGATTGAACCCTAAAAGCCATTTCTTGTTCCTCTTACTCTAAATTGTGCGAAAATACTCATCCTTGAATTACATCAAATAGGCCAGTCAACAATAATAATAATAATGGATCGGATTAGTGTTTAATACTATTGTTATATTTCCAGTAGCATATCAAAATTTTACACTACTTCTGAACTATATATATATACTATTAAATGTATAGGAAAGGTATTAATATTGGGTTATATCTTTTAATATTTCTGATGCCATAATATTAATATATATATATATATATATAATATATATATTATATATTATATATTATATATATAAATATATATATATATTACTAATATATATATACTATATATATATATATATTAATAATTAATGACTATATATATATATATATATATTATTATTACTATACTATATACATACACTATCATATATACTGCTATATACAAAGTATAACACACACCCTATATATATATATATAATATACACCAAGCCTTCACAACCAACCCAAGCACACGAAACCATAACAAAAACTTAACCTATAATATTACTACCATAAACACTAACCCACACGAAACACCACCACTATAATACCTCATAACCCCCTCTATCCAATCACCTATACAACACATACACTACTAATACAACACCCACCACAAAAATCCACACCACTAAACATAAATATAAACCCTCGAACCCAATCCCATACCATCACCCACTACATAACACCCCTATCAAACTACTACATGACATAATACTAACATAAACCCAAACAACACCTACCACACCCCCGCATTACTACAACAAAATACTCACACCAAACGAAATAAAAAATATAACTTAAAATAAAACCTTATATATAATAATAATATAATTATAGTTATATATATCATATTATATATATATATATATTATTATTACAGTAATATATATATATACTAATTATATATCATATATATAATTCTATATTATAATCCTATATATACTATATATATTTATATATACTATATATATACTAGATATATATATAATATTATATATATATATATACATATATAAATATATAGTATTTATATTATATTTTCCGTTATAATATATATAACTTATATAATATATATATATATACAGATATTTAATATACTATTAGTATATATATATATTGAAAACATTCTGACCACACTTTCTAGAAGAAAACATAACGATAAAAGAAGTTTTAATTCATTTTTACCAGAGATACTCGTGCTTAAAACATTCTTACTAATATTATTGCAAAAAGCTTCTTCATTGTTAATTAATGCAGACTGGCGCCTAATCTTGATTTCGCCTTTCACTGACAGTAGCGAAGAGATTATCAAACACACACATCACACACTACATCACTACACACACCTACATAATTATATATTCATATATTATTATATTATATATATATACTAAAATTATAATATATATATATATATATAAATATATATTATATATATAATTATATATATATATATTATATATAATATATCATATAATAATAATGAATATATATTATATTATATTGTAATATATATATTATATAATATAATATATATATATACTATCATATATATATATATATATTATTCATATATTTATATATTATATATATATATTATCATATATATATATATACTATATACTATATTATATATATCATATATATGTATATTATATATATATATATTCTATATATATATATATATAATAAATATATATATATAATATATTATATATAAGTATATATATATTCTATAATTATAATATAGATATATATATACCTAATATTATATACTATATTATATATTTTCAAATTTAATTCTGTATAAATTATCTATATTATATATATAATAGGTAATATA
Source organism: Trachelipus rathkii (assembly GCA_015478945.1). Lineage (NCBI taxonomy): Eukaryota > Metazoa > Arthropoda > Malacostraca > Isopoda > Trachelipodidae > Trachelipus > Trachelipus rathkii. The sequence continues at coordinate 16,826 of JABUQX010065732.1, read as the reverse complement.
TATATACAAATAACAATATGAACCTGTATACGAAGAACCAAATTAATCTACCACAATACATTTAAAGCCGTCTTTGACCATGGACATTAAATGTCTGAAATCAGAAAGCCGAGAGAAGAGAGAGAGCGAGAGAAAGAGAGAGAGAGAGAGCGAGAGACGAGACGAGCAGAGATGAGCAGAAGAGAAGAGACAGACGACGATGAGCAGAGAGAGCGAAGAACGAGATGAAGAGAGAGAAGAGAGAGAGTGAGAGAGAGAGAGAAGAGACGAGAGAGAGAGAGAGATAGAGAGAGGAGAGAGAATGAGAGGAGAAGAGAGGAAGAGAGAGAGAGAGACCATGTCACAGAGAGCCGAAGAGAGAAGAAACCGTGGGGTGAGGAAGAGAGAGAACAGAGATTGTCGAATGTCGAAAAAACACTTCCAAAATTCCAACTCAGAGATAGAAGGTGAGTGGAGTAGGTTCGGAAGCACCAGTGTCCATTGCTGAGCCATTAAATTTAATAGATCATTTCATGCGATCATTCAAGTAAGATAAAAATATTAACGAGGTTAATAAGAGTGGGCTATGTTGGAGACAAAAAATCCCTTGATATCGCCTTTTCTTGATAGAAGCCTATTATATGAGGTTGACACATCTCATCTTCCTTTGCTTAAAAGCGTGACTCGCGTTCTACTTGCCGACTGAAAAAAAAACTGAAAAAACTCCTGAGTTTGCCATTTTTCTTTGAGGCCCCACCAATGTAGGATCTCAGATACTCATAGGAACTAAACCTTCATATTCGAGTGCTATGGGTGCATCGAACATTACATTTGACACCATATGATGCCCTATTAACGCGCAATGTTGCAACTTCCAGCACCGTGCCACTCCGAGCTCCGGCCAGCCAAATCGGGCAATGGCTCATTTGCTCCTACATCCAAGAGGACTATCTCAGTTACTGTACTTCTTCTTTTCCTTACTTCCTCAAATCTTACTATCTCCCTACGCATCTTTGTGCTGTTCATCTGGAATCTCCTGGGTCCTCCAGACACCCCATGATGGTACTGAACCCAACCTAAAAATCGCAGGCTACGTCTTTAAACATATAAAAGCACATCATACTTGACACATTGTACGCTATTCAAGTTCAACACCAGCTCCGGCCATGAGTCAACTTAGGCCTCCGAACTCTTCGTCTAGTTTCAATTCATCCTCCGAGACTTGGTTCGTCGCTATTTATCTTGTCTGTCTACGGTCATTTCCTTTTAGTGGGAGTTCAGCATCTCCATGGAGAGCGTGCGCTTGAAACCCCGTTCCAGGCAACTGTTGGAGGTACAAGTTGTGGCTATACGATGTCTCTAACTCCCCTAAATTGGAGGGGAAAAGTGTAGCTTTAAGACATATTCCTAGACTCCCTCAGTCTTCTTTCATTGCTACAGCAATTTAATCGCGTGGGTGTTAGTATCAAGTAGTAATGCGTTTTCTTTCGATTATGTCAAGTTCCACATAAGTTAACCAGAAGCACATAGAAAGACAATTTTTTCCAAACATCGATTGGGAGCATAAAAGTCCGGTTAATCCGCATGATGGATATCATCTAGAAATAGATCAGCGGTCACTTAAAAGCCTTCATGAACCAAAAGCCACTTTTCCGCGGGGGCTAACTAAATCTACTTAAGTTCTGATTAAAAAATATTCAGGAAACGGTCTCTATACCACAAAACCCTGGTTACTCAATGACCTTTGAAACCCAACTTTGACACATTAAGAGTCAAAATCTACGAAGGTGATGGAAATTTCCAATCAGATGCCGGACATGACTTGGATTTGCATCCCATTAGAGTCTAACCTTTAAAACGGTCTTCACAGACCTTGAAAATTCCATCCTTGTTGCCGTCAAGCCTGAAAAACAATGTGTGCAAAATTTGCCAAATGTTGCTTTGCCAACATCGCTTGAAACTTCCGCGCTTTCAGTTTGGCTGTCAATTGCGCACCCTATACTACTCACGGTGTGGACTCCAAAGAAAACTGCTATACAGTATGTCGCTTCATCTATTATATTTAACATGAATCGAGATTAGTGATTTCAACTAAATCTTTTGATTTAATTCTTCATTTATCGAAATCAGAAAAAGATTTTCAGAAACTCTAGTCTTTGTAACTAATTCAATAGTAGAATTAAACAAGTAGTACCTCAAAACGTATACGCATAATTATCACCAATTCAAATTAAGAAGGCGAAAAAAAAACATAGTAATGAAAAAAACCCCCCAAGCCTTATCTAAAAAAAATTTTATTTCTTATTTATTTTTAATTTTTTAGGTTAAAAATTTTTTTTTTTTTTCCCTAATGTGGCCATTACATATGCCTTACATGAAGCTCTCCAAAATAATAATAATATTAAATAAAAAAAATCAGTCATCTCATTCCTTCCAAAGAGATATTTCCAAAAAATATTTTACAGAAAACTGTATATAAATATCTGTATATAAAAATATAAAAGGAATATTATTATTATTATTATTATTATTATTATTATTATTATTATATTATTATTATTATTATTATTATTATTATTATTATTATTATTATTATTATTATTATTATTATTATTATTATTATTATTATTTATATTGATTATATATTTTACTGGTAGCGTATAGGTTACGTTTCTAATTACTGAGGCGAGAGGAATAAATACCAATCCAAGTTAATTCGATTAAGGGCAACGCACGCGTGAGAAATTTAAAAAATAAATAAATAGTATATTATTAATTAATAATGATTTTCCGTACACGGTTGTATGTAATCGTAAGCTAAAAATAAACTAATAATAATTTAATCTTACGATTTCTAAGATTTTCCTAAAGTAATGATGGACTTTACTCATAAGTAGTTTTTGCCGATAAGCTTCTTTTATCTCTATAATAATATTCATTCTTTCAATTGAATAAGTGAAGATTTGTTTGTCAGTATCATATATATATATATATATATATAATATATATAATATTATTATATATATAATATATATTATAATATATATATATATAAATATATATATATATTATAGTCATATAATTTTTAGTAACTCATAATTAATATATATATATATATATTATATATATATATATATATATCATTGTCATCCTCATCATCATCATCTTCCTCCTATCCCCAGATTGGGGCTAAGGTGCATAGCATACACCGGAACAGAAAAGTACTACATATAAGATATAAGAATATGACGCAAGTTTAAAAGGAAGCCCAGCCTTACAGTCTCCTTTATGCTCTTAAGTGAGAACTCGTCGCAATCAGAAAAATCCACCCTAAAGTTTCGCGGGACTGCGACGGACCCTCACTGTGGGATCTCGTCAATGTTGGGTTCATACCCTGGGCAAGGCTCACAACCATACACCCTCATAAAACCACGCCATTCACTCCTATTATGCACCTTTCTTCTGGCCTCTGTTATATCATCCCTTTTTTGAACACCTATCCAACCCTTTGGGATATCCAATACAATCAATCTGAAACTCATACTCACCCCATCCAAATCATCATTCAAATTATCCCAGAAAATCACACTCTCCTCAACTTCACCCTCAGATTGACCATATGTCACAACCACACATACCTTGACCTTTTCAAACTTAAATTTAACCATTAAAATTCTAGTTTTCACACAAACAAAATCCACCATAGCTCTGTGCCACAGGTCACTTATCAGAATCTCAACTCCTTCTCTCCCCACTCATTCCTTTCCACACCAGCACAAACACATTTCACACCGCATAACTCATCTTCACCGTTTCCTTTCATCTTTGTTTCAGTCACAGCCAGCAAATCAAATTTACCCTTTTTAAATACATCCATCACCTCACTCTTTTCCTCCTCATCATTTATTCCTCTGACATTCTATGTACCAATACGATTCATACATTTTCGTCGAAAGGTAGAAGGTGACTTCTCCGAGTCATGCATTAGCATTCCTTGCAAGTGATGTGGTAGTGGGCAGTCAACCCAACTACCACTGTCCCTTCAGTCGCACCTTACAACACGCAGAACATACGCTGTGGGAAATTCTTTCTCCTCACACACAGGGATATAAGGTAATATCTGTGAGGTGTTGTCTGGAAGAAGAGTGTGGATTTGAACGCAAAATAGAAAGACAAACCATTGGGCACTGGAATGTCATGGGAAATACCCTACACGCCATAAGCCCAATGGGAGGTACTTCCATCTCTTCGAGTGCTCTACTCTAACCTCTATAATGCTGTTAATGAAATAATATATATATATATATATATATATATATATATATATATATACTATATATAAATATACTATAATATATATATGATATCTATATATATTATATATATATATATATATATATATATGTATGTATGTATGTATGTATGTATGTATGTTTTTATGTATGTATGTATGTATGTATGTATGTATGTATGTATGTATGTATGTATGTATGTATGTATGTATGTATGTATGTATATTCAGTTTCATCATAATTATAATTATAAATTTAATTCCAAAATATTCATAGAACCTTAAGTATGTATAAAGGCTATTGATAATATTTTTTAGAGATTAGAGTTGAAAAGAGCAAGAGGTTTCAGAAATGTAAGGCCATGTTTACTATTGAATTTTGTAGTCACTGATGGAAGCCAGTAAATGCTTTTCTCACCACGGTGGAGTATGATGAGCTGGGGAAATAACCATCGAGAAGGTGCTTAGCCCTTTTTGTATTTTCAGATAAAATGCTATTTATTTTTTACCGGAATATACCAAGAATTTACCCGGTCTCCATTAAATGAAATTAATATAAATAGCATTTTAAACATAGAGAACTAGTTAACAGGTGGCCATTAAAGACCGGTAAAAGAATTTCTTAAATGGAAATATTTCATTTTCATAAATTTCAAGAACCTACGACTCCCAACATCATCCTCATGAAATTTTATTTCTTATTCGGATACAGATGGTCGTTGAAAAATGTCTGTATTTAATTGAAATTTAATTGAAAATTAAATTTATATCAGAAGAAATTTGCATTCAAATGGATATGGATGGAATATTTCAAGTGAGTAAGTAATTCAAAGAGAATGTTTTCTGAAATGCCAAAATCTTATTTAGAAAAAAAAACTAAAACAAAGAAAAATATTTCTAAAGCAAGAGAAAAATAGTTATGCAAAGTAGATCCATCTAGGTTAGGTATAGGTTTACTCCATCGTCGATCCATATAGGTTAGGTATAGGTTTAATGTATCGTCGATCCATATAGGTTAGATTTTGATTTAGGAACCCTCCTAATTCAGGTTATGAACCTTAAAAGGTTCAAGGTACAGATAAATATATATATTTTTTTAAATATTTTGCCTATATATATATATATATATATATATATATATATATATTATCTATTATATATTATATATATATAATATAATATATATATATATATATATATATATATATATATATATATATATATTAACAGTATATGTTCGTAGCAATTAATTAAGATGCGAACGAAAAAGATACGGAATATGAAACTATTAAAAATTAATTAATAAAGTAAGCCAAAACATTGATTTTACATGAGAAAGAAAACAATATATGAAAACAAACCCCCCAAAAAGACATATTTATCTTCACCATAAAAAGGATAAGCACCCAGGTTATGATAAGTTTTGTTAAGTATACACAGAATCAATATATGAAAAAAAATCAATAAGAGGCCGAAATTTACTCCGGAAACATTATTCATTCCCCTACCTTAAATTCTTTCAACGTTTTACACCTAAAATCATTTTCTTTTTCTTGCAAAATGTGTGTTATTGCTTACTTTATTATTTATTTTTTAATATTTTAAAATTTCGTATCACTTTTATCATCATTTTAATTTACTGGTAGTTTTATATACTAGCGATATATGATTTATATTTATTTTTTTACATAAAACGCAAAATAAACAAATTCATATCTCGCGGTATATTATATAATATATATTATATACTATATTAGTATATATATAATATTTAATATTATTTTTTACATAAAAAACAAAAATAAATATATAAATAGTAATATATAAAATATATATATATATATAATTATAAATAGACATAAAAATAATATTTTTAATATATATATATAATCATTATATATATTATATATATATATATATTATAATGATAATTATATATACGCTTATATATATATATATAATATATATAATATTATAATATATATTATAATCACCATCATGATCATCACTCACCTTCTTTCCTCAGACTGGAGGTATGGTGCGTCACATGCACTGGAAACAGAAAAGTAGTAGAAGAATATGACGCAAGTCGAAATGAAATCCCAGCCTTACCGGTCCCTTTATAATCTTAATTGAGAACTCGTCGCAGTCAGAAAACTCCACCATAGGGCTTCACGGGAATGCGACGGACCCTTACTATGGCATCTCGTCAATGCTAGGGTTCATTCCTTATAGCAGGGGGGCCCAACAGCCATAACCACCCTCACAAAATCCCGCCATTCACTCATATTTATGCCACCTTCCTCTCGCCTTTGCCAAATTCACATTCCTCTCCTTCAGGCATTCCTTTTGAGGTGAGGGTGGCAGGGGAGGGTGTTAGAATGATGGCGAATGGAAGATAGCGGAGGGTGCCCTACCTATTATCTGCAGATGATTTGGTTTTGTGTGGCGAACCTGAAGAGAGTTTGAGAGGATTGGTAGAGAGATTTGGTAAGGTGTGTAGAGTAGATGTTTGAAAGTCAGCTAGATAAGAGTAAAGTTATGTTGTGAGTGAGGAAAGAAGGTGTGTGGAAAGTTATGTTAGATGGTGAGCAAGCTGGAACAAGTGTCTGAGTTTAAATATTTAGGAATAATGTTGATGAAATAAAGCAATATATAATGCAAGAGGTAGTAGGAAGTTGTGAATGGCCAGGAAGGTGACTGGTGCAATTAAATCCTTGGAGGATGCAAAGGGACTAAGTCTTGAGTGTGCTAGGGTCTTACATGAGGGTATGTTTTTTCATAATAATGATAATGTTTGAATAATTTAATTATACACGTACAGCTTTCAAAATTAATAAATTATTCTAACGATACCGTAATTACATGTAGCAGTCAACAAGTTGAAAGTAACGGAGTACGCACTTTCGTTACATTTCCGTTTCAAAGAAACGGACCAACATACGGAACTCTTCACTTTTTCCTGAGCTAAACGGTTTACTCTACTTTTATGTGAGTAACGATGGCCCATTATATACTGTATATCTATAAATATATACTATTATATATATATGTATATATAGCTATAACTATTATATTATATATTAATATAGTATATATATTATATTATATACTATATATATATATATAATATATATTATATTATTATATATATATTAGTATATGTATAATATATATATATATAATATATAATGTACAAACAATATATATAATTTAATATATTATAGTATATATATATATATATATATATATAGTTATTATATATATATATATATATATATAATATATTATAATATTATTATATATATATATTATAATTTTATATATAATATATATAGTATATATATATATATTATATATATATATATATATATATATATTATATATTTATTTATTATATATATATATATATATGTTTATATTTTATTTAATATATTATATATATATATATATAAATATATATATAATATATATATATATATAATATATATTATATTATATATCATTAGTATATATTAATATATATATATTAATATATATATTATATATATATTATACTATATTTTATAAATATATCTATAAATAATATATATATTCATAGTTATTATTATTATATATAAATATATAGTATAATATATTCTATATATATTATATATAATATTATTATATATATATATATATTATATATAAATATATATTATTATTATATATATATATATATATATAATATATATATATATATTATATATATATAGTCCTTATAATAAATATTAATATCCTATATATATATATACTCATATATTATATCATATATAATATATATATATTATATATATATATATAATATATATATATATGATATAAGAAATTATATATAATATAATGATATATTATATATATATATATATATTATATAATATATATTTATATATATATATATTATATATATATATCAATATATATAATAATAATATATATATAATAAATTATAATAGTAATATATTATATATATCTATATATTATATATATATATATATATATATTAATTATTTATATATATATATATATATATATATATACTATATAATATATTTATAATATATATATTAATATTATATATATATATATATATATAATATATTATATTATAGTATTATATTATTTATATATACATATATACGTAGGCCGGATTTCATTTAGGGGGGGCAAAGGTTGAGTGATATATATACTTATATATATGTATTAATTTTAAAAGAAATTTGTAAATAGTTGTATCTATATTTCTTTTTGTAAAAATATAACATTGTATATAATAAATAATTATCTATATATATATTATTATACACTCATATAATACTTTATACTTTCTCAGCCGCCAAATGCTATCGGCATACTGAGAGTTTCCAGCGAGAATCCTGTCAAAAGAAGCTATATATATAGGTATATATTAATAAATATATATATAGTATTTATATTGATATATTATATGATATAGTATATATATATTATATAATATATCTATATATATATTATATTATATATATATATATATATCTTTATCCATATATATATATATATATATATATTATATATATATTTATATGATACTATATATATATAATATATATAATATATATATATATAGAATTGGATTTTATATTTATACAAGCAGATATAAAAAATGGATATTTACTCGTCTCATGGTCGTAGGCAGGATTTCATTTAAGGGGGGCAAAGGTTGATTGAATATATAGTATATATATATATTATATATATATATATATATATATATTATAATATATATATATTATATATATTATATAAGTATTATATACAGCTTTATCAGCCGCCAAATGCTATCTACATACTAGAGTTCCAGCTGAGAATACTGTCAAAAGCAGCTAGCTGTTTAAAAACCACAGCTCGGTTAGTTGACTTCAATCTCAATATGAAAAACCGAAAACACCATTAGACACTTATATAAAAATGTACGAGTTTTAAAAATACTTAGTAATTAGTAATACTCCTTTCGTTTCTACTAATAAACGGCCTTAAAAACGTCGTCGCAAACCATAAGGGATCCAGTTTTTTAATTTCGCCAAGATTTAGGGGGGCAATTGCCCCCCCCCTGCTCCCCCCTGCCTACGTCCATATATATATATATATATATAATATATTATATTATTATAATATATAGTATATATATATATATATATACGTATCTATATCATATATATATATATATATTCTATATTATATATATGGAATTAAGGGACCCGATCGTGAATTTTCCGGGGCCGGGGCCGGTGGGCCGGGGCCAGGGCCGGGGTTAGCTAAAAATTTGAAATGTAAGTCAAAAACACTGAAAGTCTTAAAACTAGGATGAAAATTTAAATATATATTTCACCCTTAAATTAATAATTTAAATTTGATAAAAAAGGACAAAAGTCTAAATATATTCAATTAATAAATATTTTCGAAAGAAATATTTTTTTAGAAAATTAATGTTGATTTTCTAAAAGAATAAGTTGTATAAAATATATATATACTATATAATATATATATATATATAGTATATATAATAGTAGTATATAATATATTTATATTATATATATATATATTTAACAATATTATTATATATTATTTATTGCTATATATATTATAATATATATATATATAGTTATATATATATATATAGTATATATATAATATAATATAAGGAACTTACTTTGTCGTATGAATAGTTTATTTAGGAGGAAGCCCTTGATTCTTTTTTAGTTTTTATGACTTTACTATCACTTCATTTTAATTACTAAATGTACACAAATTACAAACATTGTTAAAGACACTTTTTTTTTCTTTAATGAATATTTAAATAGGAAAGCTAATTTTCGTCCCGCACACGCGAGACGTCTTCAGGCTAAGGGACTGGGATTTCTTTCTGAACCTTCATCAGTTCAAGGTGTTCTTTCAAGTTGGTCTGCTATTTTTCTTCATCGGGTGTTGTTGCCACAATATTTCTGTTATTCGAGACTTACATTCATTTGTATAAATTATCTTAGTTACCGGGATGCTTATTGTATTGTTACTAATTATAAAATGCCAAAAGGATTCCCATGATGTTTGCGATAGTTCGTGGATTGATTTTTCTGACATCTTTATATTGTTGATGAATAGATAGAGTGGCCTGTGTTAAGCCCGCCTCTGACTTGTTAAAGCTGAATTTATCCTGTCCTGTGCTGGTCATCTGTATGTTGATTTTTTCTTTTCAAATCTATGGTTTCAACCTATATATGCTTTTATAATGCAAGTATGGCAGAGGGATTGTGGATAAATATACCCACTTTGGGGCAGATTTCTTCTTTGTCGTCTTTTGGGCATGGGGTTGAGCAAATCGGGTTTTAGTATTATAATGCGTGAGTTTTTTTCTGAATGAAATGCTGGTATTATCATTTTTTGGTAATATTTGTTTAAACGAATATAATGTAATTGAGGATTGGTAAAAGGAGGTGCTCGCTAATTTTTCGGGGAAGTGCTATAGCGTCCGCTCTTTTTTTTGCTTTGCTAAATGCTTTTTGTGATGAAAACTCAGGATAGTAAAGTGATTTGAAGTATTGTCGATGTATTTAGTTTCTTGTGGCTAGAAGAGGGGGAGAGATATACGAAAGGCACGGAGAAAATGGATGACAGAAGAGCTAATTTTGTGTTTGGGGAATGATAGATAGCCAATGTATATAGTTTACTGCGAATGTTGGTTTTCTATCATATAGTAAATCCCAAGTGATTGTTATTCCATATGATGATTAAGGTATCGGGGAAGGGGATAGAGTTGTTGGAAAGCATTTCTATCTTACTGAAGGATGAATAGCGTTAATATAGTTTAGGACATTAACATTAGGGTTGGTGTTGTGAGGGAGGGAGACAAAATGTCATCTACTATCTAATCCATAAACTATTGTGTTAATAAAGGGTGGGGTAAAATATGAATAAAACTTTTCTTCAGTTCCATATATAAATGTGACTAAGGATTGGGAGACCAGTTGGGATCCATACTCAGGCCGAGAAGTTTTGTTTGTAATGATTGCCATTAAATGAAAGAAGTTATGTTGTAATAGAGATTGGCCTTCCCGTTTCATATATTAAAACAGCTCATTAATTAAACGGAATGAGAAAGAAATGATGCCTTTAGCAAAATAGCAGGGTGGCAAGATTTGGAGAGAGAGAGGTCAGCGTTCCGAATAGCAAAATTGGTTGGAGAGCAGGGAATGCAAGGTGTGTACACTCTTCGTTCATAAAGAGAAAAGGCAGCACCTTTTTTGCAAAGGGATTTAAGGAAAATTTAAGGACTGTTTGAAACTCGGTGTTTACAATGACCATAATTAGGGATTCTGGGTATCTCTTTGCACGGATCGGTGTCAAGAGCAGAACGGTATTGGGGTTTGGAAACGAAGTCTTGTGCACATGATGTATTATTCCCTTCGAAGAGAGACGTGGGCAAACAATTAGTTCAACTTTCAAGGCTTCAACCTGGGGGCGACGCAATCCGGAAGGTCTCTGGTGGAGATGCCGGCTCGCTTCCGATTTTGGTTAGTGGTGGATCTCATAGGTGCAGTAGAGTAAGGAGGCCCTGACATATACTAACACAGCATGGTCCAAGTTTCGATCGGACTAGGGCGAAATAGAGAGGTAAAAGGAACTTGCGGTGAGTGCTCAAGACTTTTGAGCCAGAATGACGTATCAGGTCAAGCACGCGCGAAATGCACGTCGCTTTGAGGAGCTTAACTATGCGGTGCGTTATGATAGGTTGGACATTAGAAGAGTCCTAAGAAATTTGGCTTGGTGAAGTTACGGGATGGGCGAACCATATAAGGTTAGGTTCCAGGAAGAAGGTTGCAGATTCTTCGATTCCCTTATTTTAAAAAAGAAGGAAGAGAAATGGAAGCCATGGGCGTTACCCCATTATGAAATATTCTCAGTAGCTAGTTGAAGTTCGCCGTTCAAGAAAAGACAATCTGGTGCCGGCTATATATAAGCCAGGTCACCGACATAGGAAGAAAAATTGACCGTCGCTGGGATACGAAGTAACGGATGGTTATTAAATCCGCGAAGCAATGTAATACATTAGAACCACTACCCCAGCGGAACGCCTTCATCTAGAATAAAGTGAACGTGACAAAATAGAAAGAAGCACCGACCTGCGATGGATATATTTGACAGAAGACATTTAATGAAAAGAGGAATTGTCCACGGAAACGGAGCGAATGTTGTTTGAAGAGAATACCAGTTCTCGCACCGTTGTGTCATAAGCTCTTCCTCCAAGGTCAAAGAAGACACCAAGAACCATACCACCAGTTTGAAAAGGCTTCCCTGATGTCATGATCTGTTTACCAAGGGTCCGCGGTTGACGATGTTTTGCGGAAACAATCTGGAAATGTGAAAAAGGCTTGGCGAGCTCTACAGAACAAAGGAGAAAGTCCGCCTTGAACCATTTTTTCGCCCTTAATTTACAGGAATGACAGGTCCGCCGACAATTGGGTCCCCTTTGGTTGTCCTCGCACCTTCGGATCTTTCCAGGTTTTGGGGATAGGATTACAAAAGCAATGTAGTCCAAATAGAAGGAAAAAAGATTCGAATTGCATTTATTATACATTTGATTATGCACTGATTTAAATTTATGCCTTGCGCAGACTGGATGACGGAGCATGATATACGAAATCATGTCCTGGACCAAGAGAACCGTCTTTACAATTCGGCAGTTCAGTTTGATACCTCTGCAAGTGTAAAAGATGGTTTGGTATGATCTTCCCCTTTCGCTTTTGAGAAAAGTCTGGCCGTGCAGTGTTAGTTCTCAATTTTTGAAAGTCTTCAGATAGCGGAAAGAACTCGAGTGCTAGCAAAACTATAACCTATTGCACTGCAAGAAAGCAGCAGGGCGGGATAGTATGGGGGAATATATCAGGCCCCATAACGGGAAACTGTGGGTGAAGAGTTGGCTGGCAAGCGAAGCAAGATATTTCTGGTGTAACTTTCCACACTAAAGGAAGGGGAGTTGTGGAGTTTAGCCGGTCGAATGTAGTTCGAAAAAATGATTTGTTAAACACGTTATTGGCGATTATTCGCCGAGATCTGCCGCAGCTGCTTTGAAAATATTCATGTTTGGGGTTGTACGAGTCCTTTTGTATTCCCTGTAGAGTTTCTTCTTCTCTCGCGGTTTAGCTTTGTGCGCACTTCTTGGGACCACCCAAGGGGCTGCCCGACCGCCCCTGCCTGCAGGAAGATTGTGGAATGCAAGCTTCCACTGTGCTGAGCATGACAACTTGCTGGAAGAAGCGAAAAGCATCATCAACAGTCGGAAACCCCTTATTGGAAGGGAGAAAATGGGATAGCTGTGGCTTGATAAAAGGAGCCCACTCCGCTCGGTCATCACGCCCAGTGGGAATGGGGTTTTAACATTGGGCTAGGGTACAAGCTCCATTTAAGCTATTGAGTAATTGGTCACTGCCGATAAATAATCAATGCGGGGGGACCAGGTAAGCGATCCACAAGGGAATGGGAACAAAAGGATAGATATCAATACATGAAGAGGTGTGTGTATCTAAACGTTCATATGTAAGTAGTCCTGTATAAAGACATCCCAGGGAAAATGGGGTTAGAAGATTCTACACCAGGATACTTATACTTAGACGAACGTGACGTGAGTCGCCCCATAAGGGTGACGGATGTTGAAAGTGTCCTATTATAACAACCGGCAGGTAGGGAGCTGATGTTGAAAGATCAGCTAAGTCGACCTTGTATATTCACTTTTTCTCGAAAAAACTCAAGTAGATAGAGCAGACAGCAAGGTTGGGGGACAAATGAATTCGTGCTGGCACTGCAGTGAAAATTAGTAATGAAGTGAGATTGAGCAAATGGCGGATGGATTTATGAATGAGTATCCTGCACCTCCCTCCATTGTCCCACCAAGTCTTCTATAGAGAGAATTAGCGGTGATTTACGTATTCCCAACATTGAAAGAAGTCCCGAGATATAGTCCGACCGCTTACCTGTAGTAACAATAATGCATTTATGGTGTACATATATTTGTTAGTTGAACAAGTTCTTCAAAATTAGAATAGTAGCCACGACAATTCCATTGAAGGAAAGTGACCATGCTCTGTTGTTATAAGTGTTATGATGATGATCTTTTTGAGACAATTGTCTCTATGTGACTAAGGGAGGTATTGGAGGTAGATTCAGATGAAGAGAAGGCCTGAGACGTGGGATCTCGACGAGGAGGAGCAACAAATCCTGGTTGTAAAGAATAGTCATATAACAGAGATTTGGGTTGTACGACTGTTTTAGGGAAGGAGTTTTTAGTAGTATTTGGTGGGAGGGGCTTCGCCACGAATGCCAGATAAGTTTAGTTCAACCGAGTCCAAATTATTGTATGAGTTTGGTTGGTCGTTGGAAGAGCAACCGAAATGCCCATGTTTATTAATGGGAGCGGTATCAGTATCTGCCAAGCAAGCAATTTCAGAAATGTGTGAGGGATATGGAGTTGTCTCCATGGAAATGGTGGAGGTAAGTGCCACCGGAAGGGTATCATCTTTATGAGAATGTGTTGGGGTTACGATATTGGGTTCCAATAATAGGATTTGTTGGATTGACCAAGTCGAACGTGGAGATTTTGCCAGTATTTCATCATGCGAGTGATTTTTGGGGATTGGACAATTTGATTTAATAATGGGGACCTCTGAGTCTTCTTTTATGCCTCCGACAAATCCAGAGGGCTTAGAGTGTTGGCGACGTTCACGTTGGACAATTTTCCATTCGCCTTTCTCAGAAGCGCAGGAAGCACTAAAAAGAGAATGGGCCATCCCATCAAGCTCCATTTGGGAGCTGTTATCCATTTCATTTGCTAAGGTATAGAATCCCTTGGGGATTGCTGAGATAGAAAATTCGGAAGAATAGTTATAGGAAGATTCAGAAGAGCTAGAATTATCCTGCAGACTATCAGAGGGTTGATTGGTGGGTTTTCCAATAGCTGCAATTGAATTGGCGTAGAAAAAAATAAAAAAAACAAAAAAAAAAAAAAAAAAAAGAATCATCTATTGAAGCCATTGCTTTTGTCTCTTTAATAGACGTATGGCGGGGCATCTTCTGAGTTGCATTTTTTACGTCTGGGGTTAATGTGTTTTTGTTTAAAAATTCGGATGCTCTGTATTTTAACGAATAATCTTTAACTTGGCCATTATTCTTTTCTTTTTGCTTAGGAACATCTTTTTCAGGAATTTGAGTAATTGTGAGAGGCGAATTAAGGAACAAAGAGATAGTACTCTTGCATAAGTTTGGAGAGCTTTTTGGGTAGGTATGAAACAGTGTGTCTTGGCAGGAGATGGTTTACAAGTTTTGTGTTGGATGACCAAGCTTTAGTTTCATTGCTGTACTTGTTTGAAGAGCTGTATCGGGCTAGGGTTGTTGATCTCTTTTTGGACGGAGATTGGATCAAGGGCTGCTTTTGGGGGAGCTGTTATCCATTTCATTTGCTAAGGTATAGAATCCCTTGGGGATTGCTGAGATAGAAAATTCGGAAGAATAGTTATAGGAAGATTCAGAAGAGCTAGAATTATCCTGCAGACTATCAGAGGGTTGATTGGTGGGTTGTCCAATAGCTGCAATTGATTGGGTACAATCTATTGAAGCCATTGCTTTTGTCTCTTTAATAGACGTATGGCGGGGCATCTTCCTGAAGTTGCATTTTTTACGTCTGGGGATTAATGTTTTTTTGTGTACAATGAATGTGGAGTGCCTTCACTGTGATTTTTAACGCGACCATAATCTTAACTTGTCCATAGTTTTAGCTTTCTTTTTGTTTAGGGAAATCTTTTTCAGGAATTTTGAGTAATTGTGAATGGCGATTAAGGAACAAAGGATAGTAACCTCTTAATAAGTTTGGGAGCTTTTTGGTAGGTATAACTAGTGCTGGTCTGGCAGGAGATGGGTATATCACAAGTTTTGTGTTGGATGAACAGCTTAGTTTCATTGCTGTATTGTTGAGAGCTGTACTCGAGATAGGGTTGTTGATCTCTTTTTGGACGGAAGATTGGATCAAGGGCTGCTTTTGTACTATTTGAGGAGTCGGCAGTGTGGGCAATTCAGGCAACCGGTACAGTAATGCCTCAGTTTCAATGGGATTAAGGAGAGGAAGTTCTGTTTAGGATGCGGGTTGGTTGGCGATCTAACACGCGAAGGTTGGGCGGCAGCTGCCAATTGTCGGCGTAAGATTGCCGTTTGATTTGTACTGATATTTTTACCATGTGAGGTCTGGCGTGATACGCATTTCTCTTCTGCTGCGATGTTGATGTGTATGATATACCTACACCAACCTGTTCAAACAGGGTAGGACGACCTTGTGATAGGGAGATGACTGCACGTGTGGGTCCTGCTGCGGCAGTTTCTACAGTTAGGGGTATTTTCCCAACAGGGAGTGTGAAATGATTCTCCGCAGATTGGGCGTATATCGATCCGGGCCTTACAGTACCTCGGGGAAGGACGAAACGTTGACATTTAAAGCAGG
>JABUQX010065731.1:15000-21795 GCA_015478945.1 Trachelipus rathkii | reverse complement strand
AAGAGAGAGCTAAAAAGAAGAATGTTACGAGATAAATTATGATGAATTATAAAAATAGAACATAGAATATACAATAAATGATATGTGAAATCCTGAATATCTATTCTTAATATAAATATCGACGTGAAGAAATCTTAAAGGTCCCCGCTTCGATGGGGCAAAAATACGTAACTTTTTACTTCTCGGGAGATGTTGAAAAATAAGTTTTTCGTTCCTCGGGGCACGAAATAAACTCTCTACTTTCCGGGAGATGGTGCAAAATAAATTTTTGTTCCTTAAGCGAGGTTAAGCTCAGAGAGAACAAAAAAAAATAATTACGGGAATCTAAGACTGTAAAAAATTGCTTATAATAAGTTATTCACATATTGGTATTACTAATTTTATTGACAATTATTGTTCTTTAAATTCTTATTATTTGTATCATGATCTGTACTATATTTATTATATTATTTTTTCTATAGTTTTAGTCTCCTTAAATTCAGTTTTCCTACGATAAATATTTTTAGAGGTAACTAAATAAAAAAATAAAAAAGTATTGCCACTGACGCCCATTTACTCGAACGTCCTCGTATTGAGTGACGTTTTCGTAAAAAGCTCAAATAATGATCTACGGCGTTTAGAATCCTATTTTTTATCTTAGAACGTCGTTTATAGCGTAATTAATGAGTTCAATAGTGACGTATCGTCGAACCGTTTATAACTCAAAGGTATAATCAAAATCTTCTCAAAATCGATAGAAATTGAAATTTTTTTTGCAAAATTTTAATTATAGACCTTACGACTTCTACGTACAGAATAGAACGTCACTATATCATAATTATTCGCTTAACGATAGTTCATCCCCTGAAATATTGCCAGTTTGATGACCGTGTGAGGTCGTTTTTATGGTAAGAGAACGTAATTATTTTATATGAGCGGTAGAGGAAACCGGCCGCGTTGATCCCCTCCGAGATCGTCTCGGTAATCGTATGTAAACTCACTATCGTTGTTAGAAGAAAAAAACGAAAAGTTCACGGATAAAAGTTATGATTGAAAAATTTATGAAAAAATTCAAGAAGCATAGAAAAAATAAACAATAAATGATATGTGAATACCTGAATTCAATTCCTTAATATAAACTATCGACGTTAAGAAATTTAAAGGTCCTAATCACTTACGCTATCGAGTAGGGGCACAAAATACTGTAACTTTTACTTCTCGGGAGATGTTTGCAAAATAAGTTTTTCGTTCCTTAAGCGAGTTTTTTTTTTGAGGGCGAGTATGCTTTATTAATATATTTATTTTTTTTTTTAATTTAGTCCTCCTTAAATTCAGTTTCCTATGAAAAATAATTTTTAAGGGGTAAGTAAGACAAAAATTAATTATGATAGAACTTTTTCCACAGACCCATTTCCTATAGTTTTTGAACAATTTTTGCTACACATTAAAAATTAACGTAAAAGTATTAAAGGTACACTCCTACGGTTCACTTGGGGCACGAAATAACGTTACTCGCTACTTTTCGGGAGATGGTGCACAATATAATTTTTTTGGTTTCTTAAGCGGTCATTTTTTTTCTCCGAAATCGTATTATATTTATAGTGAAGCCGTAGGAGGAACCGCTCGATTGATCCCCATCCGAGGATCGTCTCGGTAATTTCGGTAATTACGAATTACGTATTTTGAGGAAAAAAAGAAAAGTTCAGATGAATCTATGATAAAATTAGAAAAATTAAGGACACGTAAAATTTTACTTCTCGGGTGATGTTGCAAAATAAATTTTCGTTCTTTAAGCGATTTTTTTTCCCGAGAAAAAGTTTTATCTTAATACTATTATTATTGTTTAATTAATCTCCCTTAAATTCAGTTTTTCTATAAAAATAATTTTTAGAGGTAAACTAAACAAAAAGTTATTTAAAAAAACACGCATATGGCACCATTTTCCTATAGGCTTTGAGCGATTTTTTTGCTACCCATCAAATAAGCGTAAAAAAAATTAATGGATAGTTCATCCCTGAAAATATTGCCGTTTGTTCGTTCGAGGTCGTTTTTATGGTAAACCGAGAACGTCATTATATTATAGTGACTGCCGTGAGGAAACCCTGGCTCGATTGATCCCTCCGAGGGATCGTCGTCTGGTAATTACGATACGTCATTATCTGTATTTTGAGGAAAAACGAAAAGTTAACGGATAAAGTTATGATGAAAGTTAGGAAAAATTATGAAAAAAAAAAAATCATTCCTTTATATAAATTATCGACGTAAAAGAAAGATCCTAAGCTCCCATTACGCTTCGATCGGGTGCAACAATACGTAACTTTTTTATGCTCGGTGATATTCTTGCAAAATAAATTTTTTGCGTTCTTAAGCGAGTTTTTTTTTTTCGAGGGCAAGTGACATTAAGATACTATATATTTTTTTATTTAGTCACTCCCTTAAATTCAGTTATCTATGAAAAATAATTTTTAGAAGGTAACTAAAGCAAAAAATAATAAAGAAAACAACGCACAACGCCCATTTCCTATAAGGCTTTGAGCGGTTTTTTGCTACACTTTAAAAAATTAGCGTAAAAAAAATATTAATAGGTACCCTCTACGGCTTACTCGGGGAACGTAATAACGTTTACTCTTGTACTTTCCCGGAGATGGTGCAAAATATGTATTTTGTTCTTACGAGTTTTTTCCCGAGAGAAACCAAAAAAAAATAATACGGAATCTCTAAGTCTGTAAAGAATTGATATAATCATAATCAGTTATTCACTATATTGGATATTTATTTTTTTCTTCGTTTCTTATTTTCTTAATTCTTTTTTATTTATCATGATCTATACTATATTAATTTATATTAATTTGTTTTTATAGTTTAGCTCTCCCTTAAATTCATTTCTAGATAATAAGTTTTTAGAGGTAATCAAATAAAAAAAAAATTAATACAATAAATATTGCAGCGAACGCCCGATTTTACCTCGGAAACGTCGTCGTCATATAGTGACGTTTTCGTAAAAGCCCAAAAATAAATACTTATCGCGTTTAGAATCATTTTTTACGATTCTAGAGAAGTCTTTATGGCGTAATAAATAGTTACAATAGTGACGTTTCATCGGAACCGTTTAAAACTCAAAAGGTCTAAATCAAAATCGCCTCCAAAAAGTCGACTCGGGAAAAATAGAATTTTTTTTTTCAAATTTTTAACTTATAAACTTCGACTATTTTATTACTGTACAGAATAACGTCATATTAATATAAATTAATTACCTGGAGCGTTCATCCCTTCAATTATTTCCGTTTGATCTTTCGAGGTCGTTTTTATGGTCATCGAGAAACGTCATTATATTATAGTGACGCCGTAGAGGAAACCGGCCGCGATTGATCCCCTCCGAGGATCGTCTCGGTAATTTCGAAACGTCACTATCGTATATTGAGGAAAAAACGAAAAGTTCACGGATAAAGTTATGATGAAATTAGGAAAAATTAAGAACATAGAAAAAATAAAACAATAATTGAATATTGGATACCTGAATATCAATTCTTAAAATAATCATCTACGTAAAGAAATGTTAAAGGTCAACCTTACGCTTCGATCGGGGGCAACAAAATAACGTAACTTTTTACTGCTCGGGAGATGTTGCAAAATAAATTTTTCGTTCTTAAGCGAGTTTTTTTTTTTCGAGGGCGAGTGTACTTTATATTTAGTATTATTTTTTTTTATTGTAAGTTCCTTAATTATTTTCTATGAAAATTAATTTTTAGAGGTAACTAAACAAAATTAATGTATGAAATTACGCACGAGCCCCTATTCATCTATAAGGCGCTTTGAGGATTTTGTTTGCTACACTTTAAATTAAAGTTTACAAATATTAGTAGTAGTAGTAGTAGTTATAGTAGTAGTAGTAGTTGTAGTAGTAGTTTAATTAGAAGCAGTTGTAATGTTAGGGTTGTTAGTATTTGTTGCAGGGATGAGAAACCCAAAATAAAAATACGGTTCCAGCTTCAAGTTTATTTTATTTTATTTTAATTTTCGTGTCCCAGACATATTGGGTCATCATCATCATCATAATTTTCTCCGCAATTGGTATTGTTATTTAATGCGGAAGGAAGAGCCGATGGAGAAATCGTGAGGGGAGGGGGGAATGAAACCTTGCCGATGGGCAAGATGTAATAAACAGTTTCTCCTGGAGAGAAAAGACTTCTTTATTATGTATTATTTTTATTATTTAAATAAAAAAATTAAAGGAAAATAAGGAATAAGGAAAATTATTACTTTTTATTTATATAATATTCTCTCTCTCTCTCTCTCTCTCTCTCTCTCTCTCTCTCTCTCTCTCTCTTCTCTCTTTTTTTATCTCTTTCTCTCTCTCTCTCTCTTCTCTCTCTCTCTCTCGCCTCTCTTTTCTCTCTCCTCTCTCTCCCTCTCTCGCTCTCTCTCTGCTCTCGCTTCTCTCCTCGTCTTCCTCTCTTGCCCTCCCTCTCTCTCTCTCTCTCTCTCCTCTCTCCTCTCTCTCTCCTCTCTCTCCTCTTCCTCTCTCTTCGCTCCTCTCTCTCTCTCTCTTTTCTCTCTTCTCTCTTCCCTCTCTCTTCTCTCTCTTTCTCTTCTCACCGCCTGCTCTCTCTCTCTTCTCTCTCTCTCCTCTCTCTCTTCTCCCTCTCTCTCTCTCCTTCCTCTCTCTCTCTCTCTCCTCCCTCCTTCTCTCTCTCTCTCTCTTCTCTTCTCTCTCTTCTCTCTACTCCTCTCTCTCTCTCTCTCTCTCTCTCTCTCTCTCTCTCTCTCTCTCCTCTCTCTCTCCTCTCTCTCTCTCTCTCTCTCTCTCTCTCTCTCTCTCTCTCTCTCTGTATTTGTGATTCTAAATTTAGATTAGGTGTGAGTAGTTTTAATAATTATTATGCTAAATTAATGCTTATTAAATTTTAAGTGTATACATATTTATATTAAAATTTTCTTTCTGAATTAATACAATATTTATGCAGGCATGCACAATACATATTACAATGTTTAGAATTTTCTTTTTATTTCTCATATTCCTTAATTAACTTTATATCTTCTACCATTTTATATTCAATATTGTTCATTGTGCTCTTTGAAAAGGGCTCATTGTGCTCTTTGAAAAGGGCTTATGGATTTACTATTAGTATGTCTTAGGTTAAATGGCTGCAATTTTATCGTTAGAACTTTTTATTTTATTTTTTGATTAAAATTTGTTTTAAAATTCATCATTTGTAATTTCTTTTTACCAAAGTTTTAATGTTATCTTCCTTAAAATCTGTTAAATGAATATCTAAGAGAGGCAAACCTTTATTAGATAAATGAAAATATGAAAATAGATATTAAAAAAAATGAATTAAAAAAAAACGTGAAAAAATACATGTTTTCATTGAAACGATTTCTAATTTCATCTTGAATGTCATTATGACTTTGGTCTTTTAATTAAGATTTGAAATCAGTTTGCAGGCCCATAATACAAGTGAGAATTTATTTTGCACCTGCGTATTTGTTTGTGTACTTTTGTATTTTCCTCTTTTAAGTATTTGATGAGATTGTTAGGACGGTGGCCTCTATAGAGACCCTTTGTCACTTCAACCTTAAAAGATCTTTTTGTAACATGCCCTTAACTACCTAAAATGCCTGATCCAATATTGAGACTGGATTTTCATTTCAGGGTATCGGTGCTTCAAGGCGGTGATGTTTCTGACCGGTTTCCTCTTCGCATCGGTTGTCGTGTATCTCATATGCTTAAGCGAAGCCCTTCTGCCCCTCATCGGTAACGCTGGCGTAGCTCTCGGTGCAGGCGTCCTATTTGGGCTCATCACTATGCTTGTGCAGTACGTCGGACTCTTCATGACTGGATTTCACACAGGGCTTTTCCTTGGCGTTGCCCTCGTCGCTGCAGTCTATCCGTGGTAAGGTCCTCTCCAATTCATAAGTAAAATTTACATCTTAATAATAATAATAAATATGAGAATGTAGATTTTTTAAATTTATTATCGTTAGCAATTTTTATCCTCAGCTATTTTTTTTATTAAAATATTGTTAAATAATAATTATAATTTAAATAATAACTTTTTTTGGAGGTATTTTTCTTTTATATTTTAAAAAATCATCCTATAAAGATTTATTATTATTATTATTATTATTATTATTATTATTATTATTATTATTATTATTATTATTATTATTATTATTATTATTATTATTAGTTTTTTTAAATTATATATATATATATATATATATATATATATATATATATATATATATATATATATATATATATATATATATATATATATATTATATATATATATATATATAATATATATATATATATATATATTTGTGCAGAAAAGCGACCAATAATAATAATAATAATAATAATAATAATAATAATAATAATAATAAAAATAATAATAATAATAATAATGATAATAATAATAATAATAATATAATAATAATAATAACTATCCCTGTGTGTGTGGGGGAGAAAAATTTTCACAACGTACGTTCTGCGTGTCATAAGAGGCGACTAAATGGACGCTAGTAGCTATGTTAGGGTTCGGTCACCACTTATTTATGCGCTAGAAATGCTCATTCATGCCTCAGATTTCTGGAGAACCAAGAGTCTGTTGAAGATAATAATAATTAATAATAATAATAATAATAATAATAATAATAATAATAATAATAATAATAATAATAATAATAATAATAATAACAGAACTAGCACAATGAAGCAAGTCGATAATTATTGATTTTGATTCCAGCTTTATTTATTTGCAAGTGTGGGAAAAACGCTTTAAAATGAATCTTCTAAAATGATTATTTTGA
>JABUQX010065731.1:0-10000 GCA_015478945.1 Trachelipus rathkii | reverse complement strand
GGACAGGGTTGAGTCTAAAGCTAGGAGTCTAATAAACTCTCCCATACTTTCTAGTCTCCCTGGACCTTCTGTGTCTGCGACGTGACGTCGACGCTTGATCCGTTTTCTGTAGGTATTTACAACGGCAGGTACTTAAGGATTGACCATTCGCATTCCACACCCATTGTGACGCTTTCGTAACAGAAGGGGTGCGTCGTTTCTGCACGAATTTTGTGTGGAGATTGATAACTCTAAAGATTGCCAGTTGTGGTATCCCCTTTCTTCCTCTGTTCTGCGAAATCTCTCACCTGTTTTTCCTGTTGTATTTAATTTTCCGCACTTGTAATCTTGCATTAGCACTCACCTAAAATATTTTCTTTTGGCTTGGGTGGGTTCTCATATATTTTTTTTTTAGCCTCATCCTTGAAAAGTGCTTTGCCTTTGTGAGACAGCAACCTAAAAAAATCACTCTTGGGTAAGGAATCAAACAATCATTCAAATCAATCGTATCTAATCAAACAATCACATTTCGTTTGCTTTGTTTTTTTTTTTGTTTTCTTGCTCTCATTATGCTATTGACAAGTGCCTCAACTTCCTTGAGTCAAAAAATCTTCATACGTTTGAAATTATAATACTGAAACTGCACATGGAACGCAAGGATAGTTTACTTCTTGGCTTACACTTGAGAAGGTTACTCGATGAGTGGGTGATAGAAACAAGACTGTCTAATTAATTAATTAATTATAATTGTGTAATTGATTAATTATAAGATATCCCGAGTCAGATTCTGATTGCGACTCCGTCTCTTCTGACTTCAGCAGCTCCATTCAATTGCCATTACAATAACTACGATACTTTAAAAAAAAAAGAATTAAAAAAGTACATTGCATTAAAAAATATTAAAGTAATCAGTGTTACGATTTAATACGACAAAAAATTCACTTGTTATCAAACACTCGCTCCTTTTACTTTTATCTCTCTTCTCTTCTCTCTCTCTCTCCCGCTCAATCTCCTCCCTCTCTCCTATATGTGCAGTCTGGTCATCCTCCTCTCTCTCTCTCTCTCTCCGTCTCCTCCTCCTCTCTCTTCTCTCTCCTCTCTCTCTCTTCTCTCTCTCTCTCTCTCTCTCTCTCTCTCTCTCTCTCTCTCTCTCTCTCTCGTCTCTCTCTCTCTGCTCTCTCTCTCTCTCTCTCTCCTCAGTCCTCTCCTCTCTCTCCTCTCTCTCTCTCTCTCTCCTCTTCTCCTCTCTCTTCTCTCTCCTCTCTCTCTTCTCTCTCTCGCCTCTCTCGTCTCCTCCTCTCTCTCTCTCTCCTCTCTCTCTCTCTCTCTCTCTCTCTCTCTCTCTCTCTCTCTCTCTCTCTCTCTCTCTCTCTCTCTCTCTCTCTCTCTCTCTCTCTCTCTCTTTCTCTCTTCTCTCTCTCTCTCCCTCTCCCTCTCTCTCTCTCTCTCTCTCCTCTCGTCTCTCTCTCTCTCTCTCTCTCCTCTCTCTCCCCCCCCTCTCTCCCCCCTTTCTCTTTTCTTCTTTTTCCCTTTCCTCCTTTTTCCTTCCTTCTTTCTCTTTTTCTCTGCTCTCTCTCTCTCTCTCTCTCTCTCTCTTCTAAGTCTTTTTCTTGGAAAATTACCCCTATTTTATAATGCATTGGAAGTTATGAACGGACTTGAAGTTAAATGCATTATTTTGAAAGAAAGTTACAAAACTAAAAATAATGTCGCTATTACATTTTTGTTTGTTTATATTGTATTCTTTTCTTTATATAAGGTATGATATACGAGAATTAGATAACTTTCTTCAAGGACACCCACCAATCATCTGCAATTTGTACTAGAATTGAACGCCTTTTAAATTGAAAAGAAAAATGAAGAATAGAGTTGTTAGCATAAGAGTAGATTGTGAAGAAATCAGAGATAGAATATCATTGAGGAAAATTAGATATAGAATAGGTGATAAAAAAAAAACCTTGAAGGCAACTAGTGATAGATTTAAAAGATGAACCTTGTCTGTTTACATCAGTTGCCATAGAACAATATAAGTATAGAAATATAGAACTATATAAAACAATAGAACTATAGAACAATATGATTGGAAGAATTAAGATGTCTCTAAATCTTTCTGTTTACAGATTCGAAAACTTTGGAAAGAAAGAACAGAGGTTAAACTTTAGGACCAAAGTTAGATGGTTGGGAGGACTATCCCTTTATCTGCATATGTTGAATAAGTGCATGTCTCCAGCAAGAAATAAAGGGAGTTTTTGTTAAGTGAAGAGTTACCTTCTTAGTATTAAACTTTGTTCAAAAGTGCAGAAATTACATCTTGAGAAGAAAGTACAACGTTATGCATAAAAATAAGTGAATGGAAGTGGAGTAGGAGAAATATTTCCCGGATCATCTAAAGTGGAATGAGAAGCAAAGGTTTAATTGAGCGAAAAGTTTAGTTTTAACAGAAAGTAAAGCAACAGTGGCACCGTGGCACAGTAGCACCGTCAGATGAAACAAGAGGAAGACTCAGTTGGATTGCCAAAATAAGAATGAATTGTTAGTGGAACGAATAATTAATAGATTCCGAATTTCAAATTCTTTTTTATTATAATCCGTGAGTTATATATCGTACCTGCCACGAAGAGAACCATAAGCAGAGTTAAACACAAGTTGATGAGTTTAGTTAAAGGGAAAAAATGGAATATGTTCTTCCATGTCAAAAGAGAATCAACACGGTTATAAGTAGAAGGATTGAAAGTTAAGAAAAAGGTTAGTATTGGATTCATATTCAAGATGATTAGAAGTACATGTAAGGAGTTGCATTATTTGTTTAAGGTTGTTGTAGATAGAGAAATGAAAAGTGAGTTCGCTAATTGTGAAATAACATTTACTGTGTCGAACATTGAAATCACCCAAAGTGATGATTTGCCAAAGAAGAAAAGACGAGAATTTGTTTCTGTTTTTTTTTTTAGTTTAGTCAGTAGAGTTAGAAGATAAAAAAAAACAGAGAGAGAGAGAGAGAGAGAGAACAGATGAGTTTTGTTGTAGATTGGAAAGAATCCGAATTAGAAAGACGAGAAGAAACAGCGTCGTAACGCACGTACCCACAACATCATCAATCTTTAAATGAAAATTAAGGAGATAAACATTATTAAGACGGAAGAAAGTATGGGTTTGGTTTAGAAGTTCTTAAAACGGTTTTGGTTGAGAAAAAAAAAAGAGTTAATAATGTTCAACAAAGAGGAAATTAGAAAAATACTTCAACTCTTTTGCAGGAACGAATAAAGTGAAAAAATAACTAAAATAAAAACAATAAACAATCAAACTTATTAAACATTGTTTAAAACACGAATATTTTAAAGTTTATTTGCTTGTTCAGAATGTTGGAAATGTCAAATTTAAAATATTAACGTTTTTTTTTTATAATTTCGTATTTTTTTCGACTTTATTCGCTTCTCGTGCCAGTCGCAATAATCTTAGAATTATAACCCATTTGATGTTTGAAATCATATCTTAATAAAAATCCAAAGTTTTCCCCGAGTCTGATTCCAAGAGACTTTCAAACTTGACCCCGATTGGGAACCGAACTTACTGATTCCACGATTTCGATTCCATAGGAGTGATACAATTTTTTTAAATTATTTTTATGTTTATTTTCCATATGAGAATTTCTGTTAGTGCTTTTCTTTTAACGAACGATCGAAATATTTTAATAATTTACGTTTATTTTAATGAATGTATTTTAATTCCCTTTTTCCAGCTTCTTATGGTTGAATGGTTCCGTGACCGTTTAATGAGTACCGTAAGCGAGCCGCCGTGCTGGTTCTCATGGTTGCTCGTTGCAGTTTGGCCCTTCATGGTAATCGTAGGTTCGATCACACAGTGGAGAATTTCTGGAAAGGGAATCTATCATCAGCAAAGTAAGAAAAGGAGACGGAAGTATCACTAAATGTTTTTTATTGATATTTTTTAGAAATGTTTTTTATTGACATTTTTTAGAAATGTTTTTTATTGACATTTTTAGAAATGTTTTTTATTGACATTTTTTAGAAATGTTTTTATTGACATTTTTTAGAAATGTTTTTTATTCACATTTTTTAGATATGTTTTTTAGTGACATTTTTAAGGTTAATATTAAATGTAGTGGTATTGGTTTGAAAAAAGGAATGGTTTTATGTAGGGAAAAGGAGAAAAAAATTAAATTTTATGCTTGACTTTATTAGGAGTTGACGACTGTAGTTGGGCATTGTATACCTTATTTATAATTTAAGTATCATGTATTATTATTGGTTGTGAACAAATAAAATCTTTAACAAAGAAAATGTTTGCAATACATTTTGCAAGTCTACTATTTATTTATTCTAAAAATAATTCGCAGCCTTACTAATAGTTATAAAAAATTATTATTCTGAAATTCCGGCCGGACCGGAATTGCTATACGCCTTTACATTTAGGGACTCGTTAAAGACGTTACGGACGATTTTGGTGTGAAAGTTTTATTTATTTATTTTTATTTTTTTTTTATTTTTTTGCCTATTTTACCTTCGATGACACCTTGGTGGATGGAATATAAGATCTCTCTAAAATAACAACACAAAATTTACTTCTTCGAGATATATATATATTTTAAATGATTCAAACATTTTAAACTAACTTGAGTTGTTTTGTTTGTTAAATTCGATCTAATTAAAATATATAGCTATGTACTAAATTGAAGTAAATGGTTGGGCATTTTGTGTAAACTGATTTGTTAATTTTTATGTGTTGGGTCATTTTGTTTCGAATTACAAATTACAAAATATTACCAGGTTATTAATGTTATCGTTTGCGATAGTTAAAGAAAAATTAACACTTTATAAAATTAATAAATATAATCAATTTAAAGTAAACCTTTCGCCATCATATTATCTGTAAGCTTTTGACTAAACATCTTCAAAATAATATATTTCGAAAAAAAAAAAGAAGAAAGAAATTGAAGCTTGTTTAAAAGAAAAAATTATGAAGAGTTGCATGAAGTAATACTAATAAACCAATAATAATAATAATAATAATAATAATAATAATAATAATAATAATAATAATAATAAAATAATAATAATAATATAATAATAATAATAAAATAATAAAAAAATAATGAAATCGTTTGAAGTTATAATGTTACATCCTGGAATGTAGATAAAAATTATTAAGAAGCATAGCTACACTTATGAAATTAAAAGATATTTTATATATACCGTATTATATATATATATATATATATATATATAAATATACATTTATATATATAATATATATATATATATATATATAATATATATATATATATATAGAATATATATATATATTATACCGGTATAAAAGATATAATAGATTAATAATAATATATATTTATATTATATAATAATATATATATATATATATATATATAATATAATATAAATTTTATGTTTTTATATATATATATTTAATTATATAATTATATAATATATTATATATATATATATATATATATAGATATATATATATTAGGTATATAATATATATATATATATATATATAATATATAATATATATAGATAATATATATATATAATAATATATATTATATATATATTATATATATATATTATATATGATGGAGATTGGGTTGCCCACTACCACTATCTCTTGCTAGAATGCGAGCACGCCTCGAGATGTCGCTGATCGCTCGTAAAGCCTTTCTAATTTTCGGAGAGGAAATGTAATTGAATCGGTGATTGGGTACATGAATGTCAGAGGAAATAAATGTTGAAGAGGAGAAGAGAGGTGAGGATGTATTTAGAAAGGGCAATATTGATTTGCTCGCTGTGACTAATACAAAATGAAAGGCGAAAAGGTATGATAAAAGAGTGTGCGGTGGAAATTGTGTTGCGTGGTTGTGAAAGAATGAGAGAGGGAGAGAATGGAGTTGCAATTGTGAGTGAGTTACCTTTGTGCGTACATAAGCATTGTAAAACTTTGTTGGAGAAGCGTGTGTCTGAGAATTCTAATGTTTAAATTTAATTTGAAAAGGTCAAGGTATGTGTGTTGTACGTATGGTCCATTCTGAGACAGGAAACGATTGAAGAGAGACGATTTTTACCGATAATCGAATGATGATTCTAGGATGGTGAGTAGGAGCTTCAGATTGATAGGTTTGGGGGACCTATAGTTGGACGAGTGATCAAAAAAGAGATGGTTATAACAGGTAGATTTGGGGTGGCGGAGGAAAATGAGAATGGTAGGAATGATTGATTTCTGTGAAGAGAAGAGGTATGTGTGTAAATAATACTTTCTTAAACACACGAGTATTCCATAAGTATACTAGAGTGTTGGGTAAGTAGAGATGGTATCAAGTTGAAAAGTAGATGATTTTGTTTGGTGAAGATGGAATGTTGAAGTATGGTGGATGTTAAATCAGTGAGGTTTAGGAATGGGATATCGGATCATTATGTTGTTCTATGCTAAAATTAAGTTAGGGCGGGCTTTGGATGGAGAGGAGTGATACGAAAGAAGTAGGCTAAATAAGAGTGGAGAAGTTAAGTGAACAGAAACAAGGTAATAAGGTATGTAAGAGCGCTCGGCTAGTAAATCGTTGAATGTGAACAAGTTGATACTGAAACAAATCTGGGGCAAATAAAGGAAGCAATTGTTAGTAGTGCAAAAAAAGTTATGTGAATGTGCTAAAGTAGAAGTAAGAATGTTAACAGCCAATGGTGGAATGAAAGAGGTGATGAAAGCGGTTAAAGGTAAAAAAAGAAGCGTGGTTGAATGTACCTAAAAGCAAATGATGAAGTTTCAAAAGAAAGATGCTTGGAATTATATAAGAGAAAAAAGAAAATACTAAAAAAATGCATACGTAGAGAAAACAAGAGGTAAAGAACAGTTGAAGCAGGATGAATGAGGACATACAAGGGAAAGAAGCTCTTCTGAAGGAAGCGCAGAAAAGTTAAGAATAGAATAAGGGAATCTGTCAAAGAATTTTTAACTGATAAATGGATGCAAGAAGTGTGGAAAAAACACTTCCAAAATCTGCACAATATTTTAATAATGATGAAGTGATAGTGAATGTGTGAGCGTTTGATGTGACGCAAGAAGCAATAGGTATTTTGCGGGATGAGGGTTATTAGTAAGGAGGAGGTAATGGATAGAGTGAGATAGTTGAAGAATGGTAAGATCTGCAGTATAGATGAAATTACTGCGTGAAATGATCAAGAACGGAGGCGAATGGTGATTGATTGGATTTGAAGTTGTGTAATAAAGCGTTTATGGAGTATAGTTCCAAGGATTGGAGGAGACGGTAATATACCCTTATATAAGGGTAAGGAGAAAAGGGGAACTGTTAAATTATAGGGAATAAGTTTATGAGTGTTGTATTGAAGTTATATTGGTGATTTGGTCGAAAGAGTGCGTCGAGTGGACTGAAGGACTATTGGTGAAGAAACAAGTGCTTTAAGGAGTGTAGAGGATGTTGGATCCAAATCTTTTATTAACAAATGAATTGAGAAAAGGAGGAGAAGAAGAAAAATTATATTTAGTTTTTATGGATTTGCAACAGGAGGATGATAGAGTTAATAGGGAAGCTCTATGGCAGGAATTAATGATATATGGTGTTGCGGGTAGGCTTCTGAATGGAAACAAAAGTAAGTATGACGATATAAGCGTGTTGTAAGAAATAAATGTTGTCAATGGTGATTGTTAGATTAATAGCGGAGTGAGACAGGTTGTGTTATGTCCCTTGGTATTCAATTTTTATATGGATGGGGTTATGAAAGAATCGAGGTGGGGGGTGGCAGGAAATTGGTGTTAGAATGATGGAGAAGGAGATGAGTGGAGGGTGCCCTACCTATTATATCGGATGATTTGGTTCTGTGTGGCGAAACTGAAGAGAGTTTAGAGATTGGTTAGAGATTGGCAGGGTGTGTAAAAAGAGGCGTTTGAAAGTAAACGTAGATAGATTTAAGGTTATGGTTGTGAGGTGAGGACAGTCCTCTGTGTGAAGTTTATGTTAGATGGTTATGCAGCTGGAGCAAGTGTCTGAGTTTAAATATTTAGAGTATGTTTTGGATGAGAAGGGACGGATGATGCAGAGTGTAGTAGGAAAGTGTTGTGAATGCGAGAAGGTTGCTGGTGCAATGAAATCGTTGGTGAATGTAAGGACTAACGTCTAGTGCGCTAGGCGTCTTACCACGAGGGTATTGTGTTAACCTGTGTATTGTCTATGGTAGTGGACTATGGTTGAATAAGATAGTATAGATCTTAAATTCCAATGTGTCAGATGGACAATCTTAGGGCAGGTAGGTGTGAGAAGAATTAATAAAATGAGAATGAACTTATAGAGAGTTGTGTGGTGTTGAAGAAAGGGAATAAATGAGAGAATAAATGAAAGTATGTTGAGGATGGTTTGGTCATGTGGAAAAAGGATGAATGATAGTCGGTGGGTTAAGCGATGTATAGTGGGGGAGAGTTTGGGAACCGAGCCGCTGGAGACGAAGAGAAAATGGGATTGAGTCGGTTGGACCGAATTTATGAAGAAGGAAAATGTGCATTTGCAGAGGCGAGAATAAAGGTGCATTATAGGAGAGAATGCGGTTTGTGTATGGGGCATGTTGTGCCCCACCGGGCAAAGATAACCCTTACATTGACATTTACCATAGTGAGGGTCCGTCACTGTCCCGTGAACTCTAGGTGGATTTTCTGTCTGTGACGAGTTTTCACTAATTAATGGTATAGAGGGGGCTGAAGGCTGGGCTTTCTTTCGACATTTGTCATATTACTCCTACTGCTTTTCTTTTCCGAGCGCACCTTACTCCCAGACTCCCATCATAATGGGAAAAAAGGTAGAAAAGAAGAAAAGAAAGAATTATATATATATAATAATATATATATATTAGTATAATATATAGTATATATATATATATATATATATATATATATAAATTAATATAATATATATATATATATTAAGTCAAGGTCAAGTTTGTAGTTTAAATGGCGGTGTATTTTAATTTAAAAATTGTAATTCCTTTAAAGTAAAAACTTAACTTATTCCAACTAGTGCCAATTCCTAAATGTTAAAAAAATATCACATTTATTGATGTCATTTTGTCGAAGATGCAATTTAGTGACAAGTTTGCAGCTCTTATTAAGATTTAAAGTTTTTCCTGAAAATGTCTTTAGTTGTTATTTTAGTTTAATTTGTAATTAATTATTGTAATAAATATTTTCTTTGGCACGAAAATTAATTTTATATGGCATAGTATATAATTATTATTAATATTATTTTTTTTTTTTTTACCCCTAGTGGTGCCTTCTGTTAGATCACGGAACGTGAGTCTTCATCGTCTGCGTAGTCGAGAGGCGCGTGCGGAACTGCGGCAGAAGAAGTACCGTTATCTGTACCAGGTCCGCACGGCCCATGGTGACATCATAAGCCAGGTGAATATGCCCGTGTCAGAAATATCTCACCTCAGGTTCACAGATCTGAGCACCAGTAGTGCCTAGCCAGAAAGGCTCGCAAAGCCCAGCAAGCCTAACAAAGACCAAGGTCCTCCTTATGTCTGCGGCGGCGGCGGCGGCTTCCCTCCCCCTCCAGCGTCCATTCCTATATTTATTTATTTTGTTTATTAAGGTTTTAAGAATGATTTCCACCTCCTCCTCCTCCTCCTCCTCCTGATCCTCCTCGAGAGGCTTTTTATTATTGGAATGAAAAATTGCTTTAGTGATGAAGGGCGAGCGTTCGCAGGTGGCTTGGCGCCTTTGGTACTAACCTCTAACTAGCACAACAACTTAGTTCTAGTGTAGAACCATTCATCATCCATCCCCTCTCACTATTTAACCAGGTAGGGAGAAGAAAAGAATAGTATAACCTGTAGAGTAGATAGATAATTTAGATTTTGTTTTTCCCATCTTCATCTCTCTTTTATTATCTTTCTTTTATTATCACTTAATTTTTAATTAACCCTTGACAATACTTTTTTTTCTTCTTTTTTTCAAGAAAGATAAAACGTTCTTATTTCTTCTTGGT
>JABUQX010065730.1:0-55149 GCA_015478945.1 Trachelipus rathkii | reverse complement strand
ATGGGCAACGCTATATTGAACAATACAAAATAGTAATGAAAGTTTTACACGATGCATATTCATAATAAATAAATTTTCGCGACCACTAGTAATATTACGCGGCGGTTCATCGATGTCCGCCCGTTCGGCCGCTGGCGGCGCGCTGCGGGCTCTGCTTTTGATCACGTATTACTATAATTCCAAAGCAAAAAAATAATGATTTCCTCAATGTAAGTATACTTATTAAAGTTTAAATAAAGTTTAAGTAAAAATAAACACTTTTAATACAATCAGATAACTTAGTGCACGC
The DNA here is from genome assembly GCA_015478945.1 of Trachelipus rathkii. Lineage (NCBI taxonomy): Eukaryota > Metazoa > Arthropoda > Malacostraca > Isopoda > Trachelipodidae > Trachelipus > Trachelipus rathkii. Next base: position 54,860 of record JABUQX010065730.1, on the reverse strand, counting down.
TTCAACAGCTAAAAACTATGATTTTAACAAGAGTTTAGTCCAATGAACATAAAAAATACCTCTCCGCACACGTTTAAAAACTAAGTTAATTTTATTCCCTAACAGTACGGGCTCGTATATCATAAAAAACATTTTTACATACTTAAAACCAAAACTATTAAACATTCTCAGACCAATCCATGCTACGGTCATTATGAATAAGATTACTCCATCAATCACAAGAAAGAAAGGCATTTCCTTCTTACCTGCTTAAGATCTTACCGATCCAGCATGTTCAGTTTGAAATATATTTATAAAAATTAATATAACAATCATTCTCTCGCTAATGGAATTACCTTTGACTGGTATTAGCTTAAATTAGCCAGGGAATCAAAAGCTATCCAATTTAGCCTAAATTTGGCCAACGTAGTGAATTTGACAACATTTTACAAGAAAAAGTCAGTTAAAATACATTTTGACTGATATAATAGGTCACTAAATCGCCCCGGGACAAAAGCTTAATCCTAATTAGGCTAAATAAGTCTATTAACATTTTACCAGAAGAGGTCATTCGTATCTTTAAGGAGTGCTGTTGTGTTTTTTCGTCTGATTGTCAATGTACAATAATAATATAATAATAAATAATAATAGAAATCCTAATATTTAAAATAACTTTAAATATTTTTAGATTAACATCGAGCGAAAAAATAAGTGGTTAGAGAATATTGACAGTTTAAATGAACACCTACAATGCTTTTAATAAAATACATCTTATTTATTCAGAAGAAAACTTTATTTTATAGCTTATTACAATGGCTAATATATGGACAAAGCAGGTAAGTCAAAAGAACAAAACGTGGCCAAGCTTGGTGTAGAGGGCTGCTAGCGTACTGATTCTACCGTCGCATCCTTTAATACGTAAATTGTTTTTTTTTAATAAACTTCGGAAAACTTTAATAAAATTATTTTAACTAGGGTATTACTATTCTAAAATACATACAGTTAATAATAAATTCTTGTTCAAAGATAATGATTGATTGGAAAAGTGAAAGTGTTAAGAAACTTTAAAATAATTTTAGTTATAAGTTGAATGAGAATAAAATGTAGTAATAATTAAAACATAAAACGTTTTATAATTATGTTCATTACAAAAAGACTAATTGATATTTTAAACGGGTGTGTGTTGTTGTCGTGTATCGTATGTGTAATGTTGTGGTGTGTGTTGGTGTGTGTTGGTGTGTGTGTACAATAGCATACGTACATAACAATAGTATAATAATAAAAATAAAATAAATATATAAAAATATAATAATAAAAAATAAAAAAAATAATAAAAATAAAAATAAAATAAAATAATAAATCTAATAATAAAAATAAAAAGTTATTAAAAAGTTAATGTAATAAATAAAATGAAATTAACAGTAAAGCATATGAGTTAACAGTTTAAAGCAATAAAGATATGAGTAAGCAGTAAAACTAGATCTAAAGCTTAAAACAACGAGGTTTAAAGCCAGTAAATAAGCAGTAAAACAAAGATTACTATCCTTGTTGCTAAGTTAACACCTCTATGATTTACTGATTTTACTGCTTTAGTGCCAGTAATATCATAATTAGTAAAGCAGTAAACATATGAGTTAAAGCAGGTAAACATATGAGTTAAAAATGTAAATAAAAAAGCAGTAAAACACATGAGTTAAACCAGGTAAAACATTAGTTAAAGCAGTAAAGACAGTAAAAACAAGCATAACCAATCCTTTTGCTAAAGGTTAAACCCAACTTGATGATTACTGACTTATGCTTAAGTTATGTAATAGTTAAAAATATATCAGTTTAATAATTTAAACATATGGTAAAGCAGTAAAAATGTAAAAGCATCAAGCAGTAAAACAAAAGATATCTAATCCCTATTTTAATAAACACCATCTATTATTTAACTGAATTACGCCTGAGGTATGTAATTTAAATGTTTTTCAATAACTTTCGTAACAAGTAAGAAAAGTAAAATGTTAATGATATATCAACACTCTGGTTTGTCTTCTAACATACAATTTTTAAAATTTTATAATTATAAAAGTATTAAAGAAATATTTTAAAAAATAAATAAGTTAATAGAAAGCTAATTAAATAAAATGAATGGAACTCTAGTAATAATATTTTTCATGCGCCGGAATATCTGCCCTCGGCGCACGAGCTGCGGAAACGCGAAATATTTGCGCCTCCGCACGCGCGGGCGGGAACTTGCGGGTATCCCTGGGGTGCGCTAAGGCGCATGCTGCGCCTGGTTATCAGCTTATGACCGGGAAGACATCAATAATAGCTCTGTTCTATGATGTAGGTAAAAATTAGAAAAGTTAAAAATGTAATCATAGAGAACATCCTAGCACCTTATACATATACACCATCGCATTCTATGGAAGTGTAAGTTGTCTATGGTAGTGAATGTCTTATGGTGAGGAAGTGCTTATGTGAGTGTAGTTATAATGATCATAGAATGTGTGTAATAAGTCAATGTATGGTGTATAAGTACATAATGATATTGTAATAAGTTCATAGGTGTAATTGTGTATAGTGAATATAGATGTTATAATTTTAAAACAAGACTAACATATAGAAGCTGCCTGCAACTTGTTAATATACTATCCAGATCACATTCTCATACCTTAAACCTAGGATGAGCACCCATATTAGGCATTCTAAGCTCAGGCAGCTGAAAGGCTTTGAAAAAATGCATAGTTGGCATATTGCACTAGTGTTTGGCACTATGTGCACCACTCACTAGTGACTCACTATGCATCTTGCACCAATTGGCACTCACTGGCACTCACCTACACTCATATCATGCACGAATACTCATAGACAACTAAATAAGACATACAATAGAACACCCTTACGGATTGAACCATTAAAGTATGAACCATCAAATAAATCTGAGTCATCAAAGATGAAACAACAATATAGGGGCCGTCAATAATCAATCAAAGTGAGTCATAAAAGTTGAGCCAATCAAGTTCTAGCACGTGTATGTATAGGTGATACGCTAGGAAGAGGGGTAGTCTAGTTATGTAGGTGATACTAGTGAAGGCGGGTGGCTAGGTGAGTGTTAGTGTAGCTAGTGAAGCTTGGAGGACTAGGTGTAGTGTAGGTAGTGAAGCTGGGAATCTAGTTTGACTGATACTAGTGAAGGATGTGTAGCTAGTGTAGTGTACGTAGTGGAAGGCAGGTGTGTGAGCTATGTGAGGCTGCGGAGCTATTAGTGTAAATAGTGTGAAGCTGGTGGATAGTGTAGTGTAGGTGTGCGCTATGAAGCTTGTGAGGCTAAGTAGTAGGTGTAGGCTAGGTGAAGCTGGTGGAATCTAGTGAGTGTAGCTATGAAGATGTGGGCTAGGGTAGGTAGCTAGAGTGAAAGCAGAGTGCTAGCTGGTTGTAACTAGTGGAGGCTAGGGTGTAGCATAGTGAGCATACGGTTGATGGTGTGTTGAGTATCTGTGTGTGAGTGTAGTAAATCTGTGGGTAAATCTGTTGTGTAAGAAAAATCTATGTGTGTGTGTGGTGTTGACTGTTTTGTGTGTGTGTGGTAGTGTTGGTGAGTGCCGCGTGCGCGTGTTAGATGACCGAAATATCAAAAAAATTAGTTCTCAAAAATATTTTTACTCAAAAAATTTAGGATTCTCAAAGAAATTAGAGTTTTTCAAAAAATTAGTGGGGACACTATTACAAGAATCTTCATCCGTTGTTCGCAAAAAATTGGGTCGAAAAAATTTAATTTCTCAAAATTTTAGAATTTCAAAAATTGTTAAAAAAATTCGATTCTGTTTTAAGCACCCAAAAAGGTCAAGGCAGGTAAAAATTGGGCTCAAAAATCAAGCAGTAAACAAGCGCGTTGGGCAAAATACACGCGGTTACCAATATGCTTAAACTACTGTCTACCTGTATTCCTTCTCCATTAAAACCACAACCAATGGTCAGAGTCCAGTATCCTTCTCCACTGAATACTGAGCTACAAGCCAACCTAATAAGATAATAAAGTGCATGACACTACACTTCCATAACTATCACCACGTCACAACACTTCGCCAACCCACTCACTCAAAGTAAATTAAATCACTACTAGAATCTTGGTTTTTCTTAAATAGGCAAAGCTTTTCTCTTTTTATATTCTTTGATTAATGCGACTCCTCTCTCAGCAAAATCATTGGTAACTGATATTACTGTTATAATTGGCACTTCTTTTGCAGCTGCTTCTTGAGTATTTGGGTGATTCAATTGATGTAAAAGGTTTAATTGCAGGCACTTGCGTTAATTACCAACCAATGAATGGAGGCTCTTCTTACCCATCTCTTAACAGGGCTGAAAGCACAGTACTCATTAAAATATAGCATAAACACTGACATCCTACCCTATTGCACATAGTTACAAGTACAGCAAAAGCTACAAACATATGAGACATAGTATGATTAATGCACATCAACAAGTATCTCTAACCACAAAACTGATCACAAGTATAATGAGTGAATCTCAAAGTAAAATAATATTCCCAGTTTCCTTCTTCACATTAATAAATCTTACATTTAAAACAAATATAACAATATGAAAAAAATATAAGTCTACTGTAGAAACCAAAACAAGCAACATGCCAAGCAATAAAGAACATTTTCATTTTAAATTTACTACAATTAATGTTATTTAAAATTAATTCTTTTTCAGTTGATTGCCTTCTTCTATGATGCAGGAGCCTAATAAATATCTTGCTTCAGTGTCTTATGGGATAGCGCTGATACTTCCACTATAAGCAAAAAAACTGCCAATCGACGAGACATTCAATGGCTGCCACACAACCGTTGTGCTGAACCTCTAATCCTTCCAAAAAGTTTACTGCTGCCCATCCTTTCATAAATAAAGCTTGCCTGATGAAGAAACTTTGTCAAGCCACGGAAATAAAGAGCAAGCTTTTAAGATCTACTTCAAAAATATCCCACACTCATATGCAAGCTCCATTGGCGGCATTATGACGGTCCCAGAATATTTCAACTCTGTAAAGACAAGCATTGTTATACACCAATATGGAAGCCAGTGCAACAAGTGACCATGGACATTCTTATAGTAAATTAATTACGGTTTCTGCGAAAGTAAAAGGAAGCAGTACATATATCCACATTAAATGGAGTTATGGAAACTTACGAAAAATGGGAGCTCGCATGTCAATAAAATGCAATTTCTCTCATTCACATCTGACTAATTTCCCGCAACCTCTGAGAATACAGCGAGAGACAAGGTGAAGATTACACCAAACATCAAAACGATAGAAACAATATATCAGGATGCCTGAACATCAACATGTTACTGACTAATTGCTGGTGTCTTAACGCGACGAACCAAACACGCTCCAACGAAATCACAAGACTTTCGTTTCTGGAAAATAGTTTACCACTCTTCGGTACGCTCATAAGCAGTCTTAAGTTTAAATTAAATTAAGGAAAGTCGAATTGCCCTATTTATTGTTTCCAAGTTTATATGTTATGAGGTACCTTACTCCAAAACTTTGATATAAAATAAAATTTTTCTTAAATATTACGCCAATTCTAAAAGAAGTGCCTTATCTCAAAAACACGAGCATGACTTGGGACCAAAACTGAATGTCACTATTTCAATTAGGAGGACCTCTTCGCTAGGAATCACTCAGAAAACCCAGGAACAGACATTTTTTTTTCAAATATCCCTGTAGTATTTTTCAGATGGCGTTTTAGTGCGCCACTTTATATATATATATATAGTATATATATATAATATATATATATATATATATATATATATAATATAATAGTATATATAGTTAATATAGTTATATATATACAGTATTTTAATATTACATATAATATTATATAATATATATATACATATATATATATATATATATAATTATATATATATATTATTAATAATATATATATATAATATATATATAACACAGTGTTATAATTATTATATATTATATATAATTAATATTATATTATATATATATATCATATTTATATATATATATATATATATATATATTTTTATATATATATAATATAATATATATATATAATATTTATATTATATATATGACACAATAATTATATATATCAAATATATATCATTATATATATATTTTATAATATATATATAATAAATATATATATATAATATATATAAATATATAATATTATAATTATAATATATAATTAATTAAAATATAGCCTAAAATAATACCTGTCAGTTTATCTTTTTTTTGTCTTTTTTATTAAAAATATATTTCTAATATATGATACTAATAATGAGAATTTCAGTGGTGATGTACATGATTCAAAGTTCAATATTTTACAATATATATCTATAATGATAATTATATCAAATAATAATTTAAAAAAAAAATGAAATATCTCAAAAAGTACGACCCTTACTATGAAACCAATTGCATATTTAAATTCAGCGTATAAAGTAATAATAATAATGAAGAAAACAAACAAAAAAAAAATTTTTTTTCAAAATGAAACTATCTCGAAAAATACGACACCTACAGAAAAACAAATTAAAATTTGGAATCAGCGTCTAAAGCTTTTACAAAATGTAAAAAGAAAAATAAAATTAAAAAAACAAAAAAAATTAAATAATAAATAAATTAGGGCTCCAGCCACTTTACTTCTGGGGAGGTGGACTGAATAATCTTTTCCCGTAGGCCGAGAAACCCTGACTCCTGCCATCTTTGCGATTTACCTTGGGTATTCCTTAGTTAAAAAAAAAAAAAATTTAAACTGACGGAGTCTAAACGTAAACTGTCCTATATTTCTATGAATCATGTTTTTGACCCTTAAATGCACTGTTAGATCATTACTTAGAAATTATAAAAAAAAAAACAAAAAAAATCAAAACTCACGAAGTCTTAAAAATTTTAGGCAATCCATATATAATATATATATTATATTATATATATATACTAGATTATACTATATATATTATATTAATATTATAAAGATATATCATTTATTATATATAGACACCGACTACATTATAGATAACTATATATAAAATATATATATATATTTATATATATATATTATAATATATATATACTATATATTAATATATAATATATAATATTATAAGTATATAACATATATATTACATAATATATATAATACCTATTAATATTATCACCCAGTTCATAGATTATTTAGTTAGTAATATTATATCAAACTAATTAAATTATACTTATTAGTTATATATTCATATATAATATCAATAATATTATATAATTATTTAATTATATATACTTTATATAATATATAAAGTTGATATAATATATATTATCATAAGCTATAATATCAGCTATATATATATATATTAATATATATATAAATAATATTATATATTATATATAATATAAATTATATAAATATATATATATTATTATATAATATTATATATAATATATAATTATATTAGTATTAGTATTATATATAAATATATAATATTATGCAAAAGTAAGGCGAGGCTAATTAAAAAAGTCTTATCTAGAATATAGCGAATAAACCTAATACCAATGTAACTAAACCTTAAAGTGATAGAAAAATTACACAAACTACCTTCCTTTGACTTTATAATTATAGGCATTCTTCCTTTAGTACGCAGAATGAACCATATGATTAGCTGTACTCCTAAAACTCTCTGCCAACCAAAAAAGATGTAACATTTTGAGAAAGATAAGACACTTCTAGAGGGCAGCTGCCCCCCTACTTGCCCCTGACGACCACATGAGAAAGTCATACACATCGGTCTCTATCTAATACGAACTTTGATGCATTCGTTTATTATATTAGAGAGTACATTTTGAACTTGAGAAACAAAGGAGAGATTGTATTGGAAAATATTTCACCATATTGAAACTTAGCAAATTATTCGGTCCTAAGAATAGACATAGCTGTGTTCTCCAAGTTCATTTAAAGAATGAAACACTTACAAATATTTACTATACATCATGATATTCCGAGATCGATTGTCGAATAAAGTATATATATACCCAAAGACGAACGGACTATTTACTCAGTGTGTCTCTAAAAGTGGGCGAATAACGCCCTACCCTTGGGCGCTGAGAGACCTACCAGGGCGTAAAGGGCCTAGAAAAAATTGGGTGTTGAATCTATATTAGTAATTTATTCATATTTCTTTACAATAGTTTATACATATTAAAATAATGTATTAAAAAAATGATGATATAATATATATATATATATATATATATATATATATTATATATATATATAATTATATATATATTAATATTATATATATATATATATATAATATATTACTCCATACCAGAGATTTTGGTAGTGTAAAAAAAAATTGGGGGTGCTGAAAAATAATGTTTTCAATGCGCGGAGACGAAATTTACGTTTGAGAGTCTATATTAATTACTTAACTATATTATTTAATAAGAATTCCGGGGATTTGTCACTTTAATTATTTGATTTTTTATCCCATCTTTATATTACTATATATATATATATATATATATATATATTATATATATTATAATTATATATATATTATTATCTTTATAAACAGATCTCTTAGATACGTTTATATCATACAATAATAATATTATATACTTTATATTATTCTTTTAATTTTACTTCCACTTTTCCTGCTTCATGGTAAATCATGGTACGTACCACCCGCTCATATCACAAAGTTAAGAAAAATTTCCTCTATCTCGCCCTCACCACCTCCTCCACCCCACTCTATCCTTCGCCAACACCCTACCCTCTTCCTACCTCATCCCTCCCTCCTCCAGCGTCTCCATCTTTATTTCCATCCATCCACCTCCTTCTTGTTCTCCCCCTTCCTCTCCTTCCTACCCTCCGCCTCCCAAACTTTCCTAACCACTCTCTGTTCCTCCATTCTCAACTAGATCCCACTATCCTTCTCTGACATATCCCTTCTCCGCTACTGCCCCCATACCATTCACTCGCCAAATACTTCTCTCCCTCTATCACCACTCTATCATGCTATGATTCACTCCATCCCTATACTAACGATATCACAACCCAACAAACGCTCTACAACCCCTTCATCTCAAATATTCCAACTTCTTCCTGGACCATGGCATCATGACCCACGTTTCACACCCATTACAAACACGATGGATAAGACCTTTTGATGTGCCAACATAACGAATATCCTTAATTTTCTGAATAAATCCCCCTCATGCCATATTCTCTCAGACTACATCAAGCTCTCTTCTTTCTACTCTTATGTTCAATCTACCTCCTTACCCTGCCCCCCTCACCAAGTCCCATCCTAAATACTCAAATCTTTACCTTTTCACAATACTTACACCCCCTACTCCTAACTCTACCCCATCCCTCCTCCTCAATTACCTCATCCTCAACACTAGACACTTTACTCTACCTGGATTATATCTTTTATTAAAGACCCTACTATTTTAATCAACACCATCTCTGCAAATGGTTCAGTTATTATACCAAGCCAAATCCCAGAGTTACGAGTTGCTGCTATATAACTTATTAACAACTTGCTGAAAATGGAAGAGTCTGTTCTTCCTCCTCCTCATCATCCTCTACAAATACCAGGGTTATGGAGTCGGAGTCGCGACAGTACACCCCTGTCATATCCTCTCAACCAAACATCTCACTCTCCCTCCTAACACTCTCACACATATTCTACTATTCCTATAAAAGCCCTAATACCTTTACCAAGTTGGCCCCCACTCCAATTTTCCTCCAACACCCTCCACAGTTCCCCCTATTCACTCTATCATATGCTATTCTCTAATCCTAAAACCCATACACTTCCTGTCTCCTCCATACTTTTCACAATAGATCTTTAGCTGTAAACACTTGTCCACACCCTCCCTCCCGTAAATCCTCCTTGTTCTTCCCCCATCCTCCCCTCCTTAACCTACTCACTCTCTCAATCAGTAATCTCCCATACACTTTCCGTACCACACTTAAAACATAACTCATATATTCCCATTCCATCTATCCCCTCCTTATACAGGGACCAAAACACCATCCTCCCATCCTTGTGTACCTCAACCACTCCGTCCAACATTTATTAAAAAGTTATACAGCCATTCCTCCACCCCTCTACCTCCTTTCTGCAACATTTCCATTCTCACACCATCCAAAACTGCGACTTCCTATTTATCCTTATCACGCAATTAATTCCTCCATTTGTATTTATCTCCCCCTCCCCCCCATTCATATCACACCTCACCTCTCAATCTTCCTCCTCCCCACCCACTTCTCAAAATCACTAAAAAAAAAAAAAAAAAAAAATATACCCCCCATTCCCCAACATACCCTTACCGCCTACTCCCCTTCTCTACCCTTAATCTCTCCCCAAACCCTCCTCTTCTTCCTTTCTTTCACTTCTTTCCAGAAACATCTACTTCCCATTCAAAATTTCCCACTTTTCCACTCGGCTCTGTCTTCCACACAGTCTTCTCTCTCGTCCTCCACCGCCCTCTGTGCTTCCACTCTAACCCTTCTATATCTCCAGCTTTCCTCTCTCCTACTTCCAACCATTTCACTATAAGCCTCACTTCTTTCTTTCGACACTCCTTCACCTCTTTCCACATTTGCCATCTTTCCTTCTACTTGACCCACCCTTTTAACTCCACCATACTCCTTCAGCTCTTCAATTAACTGCCTTTTTAACATAATCTACCCCACTCCCCTCCACTCACCCACTCCGTTCCCTAGCTCAACGTCTCTCCACCTCTCTCCATCCTCTCCTTAACCTCCTTCTACACACTCTCTCTCAATTTTCCACCTTTTTCACTCTACCTCCTCTTTCTGCCCTATCCCTAACCATTCACTCTCCTCCACCTTATTCACTAGCAACACCAAATTAATGATTATAATCCCCGACCCGCCCCTAAACATATTACATCTTAACAATCTCCTCTAGTCTCCATTTACACCAAAAGTTCTATACCCGCCCTCCCCCGTTATCTCACTCTTCAATGTATACTTATGATTCTCGCTTTTTTTGAACAAGTATTCCCACTATCATTCTTCTTTCGCACATAACTTAACAATTTCCATTCATTCCTCTCCCAATACCCCAAGGTCCATATTTTCCCACGCCTCCGCTTCCCATCCGCATTCAAATCTCCAATAGACAAATTTTTCATTTACCCCAAAACTTCACTCACTCAACTCACTTCAGAATCTTTCTCTCTCCTCCGCCCTCGCTCCATTCACTGGTGGATTGCAACATACAAAAAATCAATTCCCCCTCAAATTTCACTTTCCCCACATTAATCCTAACTCACCTGATACACACCCTACCTTATCCCACAACCTTTCTCATAACTATCTCCCACCCTTCCCCTCGCCCGACTCTCTAATTCACCCTGATATATCACCCCTTTATTTTCAAAGTTTCCCCAACCCCTTCCCTTTTCCCTTCAACTATTTCGGTTAACCCAACATCTCAACTCTTTTTTCTTCAACATAACCCACCTCCTCCCTCTTCACAATTCCTCGTTACCCTCACATTCATAATCCCACATCTAATACTTCTCCTCCACATTTTTCCCTTCTTTATATAAACTCCTCCAGGCTCACTTTATGATTCCCCCGCTTGTGTACCTCCAACCCCACAGACACCACCTCCCAATTAACACAAATAAACACCATCACAAGAAAAGTAAAATGATATATTAATTTCATTTGTAAATACACACTCTATAATTATTATTTATTCCTACCCCCTCCCCTTTCTCTCACCCTCCCTCTCTCCTTCCTGCTTTCTCTTTAACAATCTTACACAAGTATTCTAACAAACTTGTCTCACATTAAAGATAACATAACGCAATAAATCCAATCATTTTCAAACCCAGATTCTACGAATACTCACCACAATTACTCTACAAATATAAAGTTAAAACTTCACTCTAATCCAATTTTACCCGTTAAAACTTTACTATCTATAATACTCATTATTTTATTGAAACTTAGTATTAAAACAAAAACAAAATAATTAATAAATAAAAGTAATAAAATTCGTTTCAAGAAATGTGCAGCTAGTTAGTGGACACCAAATCGCATAAATTTCGACTAAATCTTAACAAATTTCTCACTCGGCACTACTTTTAAATGATCCCATTTGTCCTTTGACAACTGAAATGATTCCTGTGTCTTTCGTCAAATCATTCTTTAAATAGATCTTAGACACAATTCAAATCTTCTTCAAAAAATCGTCCCTCAGACACATCGACCAATATTAAAATCTTTCAACTATACAGATTAGCAACATGTAAATTAGTATCAACAGAGACAAAAAAAAAAAAAAAAATGTTTTTACAATTTTCACAATCCTATTCTTAAGGTTACAACCAAAGGTACTTAATTTAATTATGAATACGACCTTCTGAATCTGCATTACAAGTGAGACCATTCACAATATATTGTAACTCGTGCAGCCTCTGGATCGAACACGAAGGAGAAAGAAGAATTTTATGCCAACGACAATACCTTGAATTTGTTTTTTTTTTTTTTTTTTTTGGAATGCTTTCTTCGATGGCAAAACTAGATTACAGAAATCAGTATTACATCAAAAAATAACTTTTGACAATAAATTTCTGCAACAACTGTTTATCCACATTTGAATAATATATCTATAATCGTAACAATATAATGCTCATATACCATTAAATAGCTAAAACTTTCACGTTCTAGGGGCGAAATGATAATGGGATAAACTCATGGTTATCACTGGCTAGATTAAAAAGTTCCTTAGAGACACTGTGTTGGTAAATGCTAGAACATCCTGTACATGAACGTCTAATAATTCAAAACAGGTTACTGACTCCTGGAACACAGGTTAAGACAAAATAGTGCACTGCTGCCAGGGTAAAAGATCAACTATGGAGATACTTTTGCTCACCAAAGTTTGCGGCATCGACGTCACAGCCATAGACTCAAACGTTTTTTAACTAAAAAACCTTTCACTCTGCGTGCAGCTTCTTTCTCGTTTTTATGAGATGTGATAGAGATAAGATACAGAAGAACTATTAGAGAGAGAAGATAGGTAGAGAGTAAAGAAGAGAGAGAGACGAAGAGAGAACGATAACGAGAATAAATAAAGGGATAGACATAATGAAAAATAATAGATCGACCAAGGATATTAAAGCCTACCAAGAGATACATATAAGAGAGAGATATTAGATAGTTGTAGAGTAACGCAGAATCGACGCGCCGATGATAGATAGAGACGAGAAATAAAGATAAAGAAATTAAACAACAGAAATTGCGAGAAGACGACCTGAATAAGTATGAGAGATGATATACGGAGATAAGAAGAGAAGGAGAAGCAGAGCATATAGATACGATGTATAGAATAAGAGTTCAATGAGATTTAAGGATAGTGTATTAGATAGTAGATACTAGAGAGAGATAGGCGGAACTGCTATCTATGAAAGATTAGAAGTGTGGGGAATGGTACACAAACATGCAAACGAGAAAGTGGCGCTTAAAATAAAGGAAGCGATAAAACAGGAAGCCGCAAGAAGAGCTAGAAAGACTGTTAACATTGCAAGAGAAAATTTACGGCGATGGTTAACAAAACAGGTGAGGCGAGAGGAACAGCGGAAAGGGAAGACGGGGAGTAAGGGAGGCAAGGCAAGGGGAGGGAAAGGGGAAACAAAAAATGGTCCAAAAGGGGGAGGGAGGTGAGGGAAAAAAGGAAGGGGGAGAGGGGCAAAGCGAAAGGGAACAACAGACGTGACGAGCACCAACGCGAGGGAGGAAACCAAGACACGCGTGCCCGGGGCGAACGGGCAAGGCAATTGGGGAATCAGAAGGGAGGAGGAAAAGAGGGCAAAGAGAAGAACGCGGAAACAGCGGGGTATGGTGTAGAAAGGAGGCAAGAAAGCAATCGTGCTCAGTGGTGGCATGTAAAGATACAGTAGAGAAACAAATGAACAGAAAAAAGACCAAAGTAGGGCGGCTACTGGTCCCCCACCTGACGGAACACGCGAGGCAACGTAGCAAATGGCCGCAGTGGCGGCAGAAGAGAGCCACGAAGAACGCGGCAACAACGACAGGCAAAAAATAAAAAAAGAAGAAAATGACTGACATATAGAAAGACTACGAATAAAGAGAAGGATACTAAGACGAGTAGAGAAAGAATAAGATAGAGAATAAGAAGGAGAGGAATATATAATGGGATATAGGTATAGAGAATAAGATATAAGAGTAGAGATTGTAGAGGTGAGGTAATCGGGGTGGCCGAACGATGAGAAAACCCGCCCCCCCCGCTGACCGGAACAACGAACAGAGGGCCAAAGCCAAGCGAAAGTCGAGCTGTCGGGAAAGCGGGCGGGTGGCCAACATGGCGAGAGGAATGGGCGGCAGGAGGAGAAGTATGTGCGACAGCGGAAGAAACCCGGCCGTGCCATGGCTCGAACCAGCATGACAGACGGGCAGAACTATACCCGAACCGGAAGTAAAAGTGCCCCCAGAAAAATCCACCCAAGCGGCAAACCCCGGTAAAAGTGAAAGAGTAGATGGGAAATGGGAAAAGAGGGCAGGAAAAAGAAAGATAAATAGAAAAAGAAAAAAAAGAAAAGAGCCACACTCAATGTTGACTCAATTTGGGTACTAATGAGGAGACTTAGAAATTTTGCATACGGAAGTCTAGAGTCGAACTGGATCAGGAACTTCTAGGCGTCCAGCTTTCAGCGGATATTACGAGGACTTAAGGCTCACAGCTGTCCGAATTCATGTGTGCGGAGGTTACGCCATCCGAATTGAATCTATAGAGACATCAGGAAGTGTACGTATAGTTGAGACATTCACACCTGCGTAGTTACAAGTGCTAATCCATCAAAATTTCATGATACCATCTGATGATCGTAGCAGGGGAGAGAGGAGACGACGATACGACTGACCGTAATAACCGACGGAAGTATATTACTGGCGAGCGGGCCGACCGTCGAACTCCCAACCGACGTACCTCAAAACACTAATTGAAACGGTAGGTAGGAAAACCATATCACAAGAAAACTTCGAAATAAGAAGAAGAAGATGAAGGAAAAGGGCGAAAACTCCGCCATGGAACTCGTTAACCTCAAGGGCCCGCCATAAACATGAAAAACCCACCCCTAATTAAGACCCACAAAGTACCAAGAAACACGAGAAAACCCAATAATCCCCTAACATTGCCTTTGAAAAGAAAAAAAAATAGTAGGCTAAAAGGTTAAGCTATAAGGGGAAATGCACAGAATTAATATAAACGCAATATATAAAACTCAAATGAGATGGCGAAGTTCTCCATTGTTATCAGGAAAATGTATGTTATCTGAACAATGAGTATCTGTACCAACAGTTAAAAAAATAAGAATGTGAAAAGTAATATGAGGGAATTGGCATTTTTTTTTTAATTTTTTATTGAAAAAAAAAAAAAAAAAAATGAAAAAGGCAGTAACTTCACCCAATTAAAAACTATACAAAAGATTAATTTAATAAAAAGAAGTTTATATCTATATTTTAAACAGAACTAAAAGAAATTAAATTTATCTCTTAAAATTTAATAAAATAAAACTGCATTGAACAATCAATATTCTTGAACCGTTCGCAGAGTAATACCAGCACTTTAAAATAGTTATTTGGTGATCGAAAAATATACAAGCAAGAAAATGAAAATATATACAGGTAACCCGTAGTGAGGATAGCCATTCTTTGGGCTGGGTGAGATACTGCATAGAATATCTTGGAGGGAGAATAGAGACGTCAAAGAACAAAGTTTGTCGTCTTTGAAATTGTGAAAATCGAAAAACATACCCGAGGCAGGAAACAAGCCGAAGAACCATAAGGTGCTCACTACAAATGAATTTTCACTGAATGAATGATGCTCTCACCCAAACAAATAATATGCAAATATAAAGTGCAGAAAAATACATTCTAGGAGATCTATCGTAAGTATGGTAAAGCATTTTTCCTTTGCTTCTTAGCGCTGAAATTGACAATGGGACGATTACACCAAATGTATGAGGTAGTAGTTATATAATATATATAATATATGGATATAGTATAAGATATTATATAATGAATATAGTGAGGAGAATGGATAGAGTAGACGGTGCGTAGAGAAGGTATGGTATATAAGGAACGTAAAAGGAGAAGTAATGTAATAAAGAATAGTAATGAAAGAATGATAAGAATAAAAGTAGAGAATAGAGTAATAAGAATATGAAAAGGAAGTAAAATTAAGGTATAAGAATGAAATAATGAGATAGGAAGAGTATAATGAAAATAAAAAAAAGCGAAATGTATATAGGTAGGAGTGACATAGAGTATATATGGAGAAGGGTGAGGTAAGATATAATAGGGCCCAAGTAAAACGTATCCGCTAGGGAGGACCATATCGCATAGGAGAAGAATGCAATAGGTGGCAGTTGTGTATTAGGCCCAATCGCTAAAAGTCCCAACGAACAATATATGAGTGGAAGTAACACAACCCAGAAAAATAGAAATAAACAAGGAAACACACCCCAAATAATTTATGCGTCCATAATAAGTTTACATATAGCAAGTCTCGCAAGCACCGCAAAAATAACACACAACCACTCACATGCGCACCTGCCAATCCCAAGGGTGCATAAGAACACAAGACTGGAGCAAAATAAGCAGTAATGGCGAAAAGAAGTAATAAACAGCTCCTCAAGAAAAACTCCCTCGGTAAATATGGACGAATATTAATATATTATGCGCACACCTGCCTTTTCAACGGAACCACACGACTGACCATGTGCGCGCCAACTGGACTGACGTAATGAGCTCCAATGATTTCTCGCTAATAATAGTCAACTGTTAGAACAGCAAATTCCAATTTGCATCACCTTAAATTTAGGTTTAATTAAGAAAATAATAGGGAAGATGTTAATTGGTAATCATCCAAAGTAACATATTACGGTGAGATATACACTCAAGAGTAATAAGTCGTTAATTTACAGGAAAAGCAGACGCATTTGTGTGCATTTCCCCATTAATAGTCCTTGTTTTTTTTATTTTAATGTTGCTAAAGGTTTTTAACAAACCAAAGAAATTTATAAGAAATTTTGTAAAATAGTTATAAATGAGAATTGAATGCAGAAAAACTCTTCTCTACCAATATAAACCATGTAATGAAGAGAAACTTTGTCTTTATAATAAGCACTATAAACATATGATATATTTTTTAAGATATATTATATACACTAAAGAAAGGAATGCTCTACCATTCATGTTAGTAGATGGATAGGATTGTATTCACTACTCAAAGGTGATAAAGCAATACCTAGCTTCCGGTGAAAACTGCGAAATTAAAGTAAAGCTGCGAAACAGGAGTAGGCTCCCTGCGGCTGGATGGGGGGGTTTGGGCCCCCTCAGCCGCAGAACAACCTACCAATACTTGAGCCTCTCCGGCGCTCTGTTAACTATGCCCACGAGTAAGAATGGGCCGCTGCCATGAGCCTCAGTGTCACAAAACAAAGAAAAAGAAAAGAATATATTCCTAGACAGGTCAGAAGATAAAATTTTATGAACTGAAATATTTACTTTATCTAACATAAATTATTGTTTTAATTTTTCAAGTTAATATAATGCACTTAAATAGTTGCCCCAAAAGGACCCTAGGTAGGAATATCTGGAAAAATTAATCCATAAAAGTGTAAATGCAATCACCTTCTACGCATAAGGCCCATAGAGGGAATTATGATTAATGGGAACAAACCCTTGCGTCAAGGAATGATTATAAAGGACCTGGTCGATTAATGCTAATCGGCGAAAACAAATCATCAAAACTCAGACAAGACCGAAGAAAGGAAGTACCGATATTACCAATCATCGTCAACAAAAAAAATGAATAGGGCCCAAAAAACTAAGCGGGGCATTTAAACCGTTTAATAAAATTATTTCAGAGGATAGAATAAACTTCTCTCCAATGCTCCAACATTGGTTCGCTTGGGCTCATATGGGATTATTGGGGAATGACTATTTACAATTGACTAGACCCCTTCATGAATATAATTCTGAAGTCCCTTATCGACAAAAGGCTTAGATATCCTTAAATTAAACAAATTCGGGTCAACAGTAGGCACTTTCAGGAAGAAAAGTATATGGATAACGACACCGGATAATAATGATATAACACTGGAAAGAAATAAACAACACTGAATCAGTGGAAAGTAATGAATAACACTGGAAAGCTGCAAAAAGAGTCCTCAGGTGCCTGAAAGTACACAATAACTCTAAATTATGGTTAGTATAAACCCCATATTAGTAGATATAGTAACTAGTGAAGTCTATTGTATTATGATATATATATATAAAATAATATATAATATATATATATATATTATATATAATTACGATATAGGTAGTTATAATAAGGACTGTCAACATATAAGGTTAATAGTATCTAAAATATAAACTAATAATATAAAATATTAAGAAGAATTATAAATAATATATATATTAATATTAATATGATAAGTATATTATATATGATATATTAAATAATATACTATATATATATATATATATATATATTATATAATAAAAGCAAAAAGATAAAATTAATAAAATAAAACTTCCTGGACTTGGAAGAAGAAGTGGTGGGTGTGTGAAATTTGATGAATAAGATATTAATCAATATTAGTTATTCAAATGTGTACATTGAAACGAATCATGTTAACTGATTGTAACAAGAACAATTTGTAAACTGCGCTGATGTCGAATAGAGAACTTACTAAAATATTAAATATCTAATTCAAAAACAAGTAAATTTACAGTAAGAACGAAAATTGATTCCTTCTGCAGGTGAAGCTATAAAATTATGTTAAGGAATGGCTGAGTTCAAATCTACACAATTTGGGATATTAGCTAGAAAACACATAAGTTACAGAGTAAATAATAAAAAAGAAGTATAATTCAAGTATAAAAGCAAGCAAGAAGCCAATCACTCCATAAAAAGAAGTATATATTATATGGTTATACTTGAGAAAATTAAGAGGGAGAAATTATAATATCTGGAAATCCATTTACTCACCTGTTTAAATTTAGTTCATGACAAAAGATATGTAGGCAACAAATTTTTTAATTAATTACTATTTAAAAATGTCATTTTTATAAAGACTTAATATATGCAAGAAAGGATATCCACAATCATCCCTCCAAACACAAAAACTGGTGAAACAAATGCTTGGTCATTCATTTGCATATTAAAGTTAATTTTTAAATGACTGGTTGCATTTAATAAAGCGACATAGCCTAACCTAACCCTACACAACCTAATTCACTTTTGGTCAAATGCTTCACTTTGGTCACATTGTTGTTGGCCAAACTTAATTAAGACATTAGCTGCGTTTCCAGAAAGGCCCGACTGCATGCCTGGGTGGGCAACACAGGCGGCAACATGCATTCGTTTCCAGGTCCGTTTGCGCACTGCTATGTCAGTGAAAGGCGAAGAAGCAAGAGTCGCTTCAAGCCAATGATTAGGTAGTTAGTGATACAGGTAAGGAAGGGTGAGATATATACGACTGAGTAGGTACACCAGAGATAGAGGACGCTCATAGAAATTAGATGAAACAAGCTAGCTAGTGTACTTAAGTAGTTAAAGGGGGGAATCAATAGTAGTGAGTGACGTGAATAATACCTTGAATACATGTGAGTTCAGAACGAAGTGATGAGCCGAGTCAATAGGTAAATGAAAGTGTATATGATATATAGCCTCTCAAAGCGATAGATGCCACTACTTTTATTTCAGGGTGTGTAAACCAGAGGAGAATTGAGATTGCTAACTTCTGTTTTATTACAATTAACATGAATTCAAGCAGAAAACGCGCATGAAAAAGATGGAGTTGAAAAGGTTGTGAAAATCCAATTGGATGAAGCAATTCGGCACCAATAGCCTACTTGGATTTTCTCGATACGCTGAAAGATGTGAGTAAATGTTAGAATTAGAGGCGCAAGCCTATTGGTCAGGCTCAATGCTATAGAAAAATGCGCCCATACCAACATAATAACAAAAAAACTGTATATTGAACATATAATAAATTAATAAAGAATAAAATTACAATAACATCAAGACATAGTGTTCCTAAAAACTAAGAGTTAGACATATAAAAAACGCGTCCCATCAATGTACGCAGCCTGTGTGTCTTATATGTTTTTTGTGGATGTAACCCTATCAATACGGTTGAGATGTGACGCGTTTCTGGCAGAACAGTGAGTAAAGTGTCAGCTGATATTTCGCGGATAAACGTGGGTTAACCGTATAAGATAAGGTAAAGTGTTGGGTAATTGAAAAAAGTAGTGGAGTTGTTGATGTGGTAGGGGTGTAGTTAAATTAAGTATGGCTACGTTGCATATACATGATGAGAAAACGGGGATATGATGTGTTCATAGCTAGGTTCAGAGGCATTGAAATAATAGGGATGAGTGACGTTCTGATAAGAACGAGTTAAAATAGATAAGATTATTACATAACCGATACACAGGAATGATATTATGCATATGATGTCAGAATCAATATCTAGGATACCCTATATCGGGTCAGGAAAAATGTATAATATAGTCCGAAAGAGTAGTACGTAAATATGTGGGATAAGTTGTTTAGTGTTGACCGAAATTGGTTTATAATACTCGATGATCGCACTTACGAAGCCTTCGCTCACAGGCTCAGTCCTAGAATAACCAACGTGGTGTGGGAACTGGGTGTCATAGGAGTGGTTTGGTAGGTAGGAATATTTAACTAAATTATGGAAATAGGATATAATGACAAGTGAAGCCCTGGAGAGATAAAGGATGGGAACGAGGTGAATAATTAAGGTTACAGAGAATGTAGAGTAACACCTCCAGTATTAAGAGTGGATGAGAGATATAAAGTATATGGATAGGAAATGGGATAAAACCCTGGAGATGAAGAACAGAGGTGGAAATGGAAAAAATAGGTGTAGCGTAGTTAGTGGTATAACAGGAAGATAAGAAGATAAAGTGAAGAGTAACTAGTTATATATATATATATATATATAGATAGGGGAGAGAAAGTGTGAAGTAAGTAGGGAGAGAATATTAGAATATATCATACGTAGAATGAGGCAGGGTGAACCCGGGTGTGTAGTAGGAACAGGGTTAATCGAGGGTCGGGGGGTAATTTGATTTGGAGCGTGGTGCGGAAAGGGACGCCGGGGGATGGACCCCCCAGGAAGAAGGGAGAGAGAGAAAAAAAAAAAGAGAAAAGAGGAAGAAGGAGACTAATGGGTCGAAGGGATCCATGGGTAAAGACCCGAAGGGGTTGAGACAATTCAAGGGTCCAGTGATCAAAATAGCGCGTGGAAAGGTAGGCGATAAGAAAATAGTGATGGCCTTTTAGAAGACCTCCCCGAATAAAAAGTAGTAAATGATAGTTTGTATATGTCTTAGTATTGGAATTATTTTACTCCGTAAGACCATATTGATTAAATAAGTCCATTACATTTTATGATTTTGTGTTTCTTTTATAGGCACTGGGCGAGCTAAGCTAATAAAAATGGGGAGAAATGTGTGTAATGAGGACTTGAGTTGCTGAAAGAAAATAGGTAGCGGAGGTAACAAAATATAGTGAAGTTGGGTACTGGAGCAGTTATTCCGATGACCGAGAGATAGGAAAAATTGAAATAAAAAGGATGATGGTTACATAAGGACGGAGCGTGTGGTAATGGCAAGATCGGTTCGGGAGTCGGGATATACTAGCAGAGCCAGAGAAGAGAAGTTAAGAGAGATATGATAGAGTGTTAATATAGTTAAGAAGAGATTGATGTATGAGCAGTGGAGGGGGGCAATTCGGGTCAAAGCTAGGATAGTTTTGAGAACTGAAGTGTAGAATATAGCAGAGGAGGAGTGGGCAAATGTATCAGAGTGCACCAGTGAGAGATCTTTTCATTTATTAGATTAAGAAGATATTGAATAAAATATAACCGATTTACGGTCTGAAGTGGCTCTACAAAAGAAAAGAATGAATGTGGTTCCAACGAGAGATCTAAATAAAATAGAATCTCCCTAAGAATGGAAATCTTTTATTACACTTATATCGAAAGTTGACAAAGACTAAGAATGGAGGTAGGGTGAGAAAGTCCTCTTTGAACTTAGGCCTAAAGGAGAGTTTGAAACCGGTACTACCAAATTTTGGGGGTTCGAGTGACGAAGGGATGTTTACGACAATCGTAAACCAGCAGAGAAAAAAAAGGAGAGTGAACAAGAAGCGAGAGCATAACAAAGGGCAATATACTCGATAGAAGTCGATGTTGCCAGAACACCTTAAGCAGTGTGTGTGCGTGGGAGTGGTTCGGTGTAGCGAAGTACCACGTGAGTAAATAAGCATAAGGAGAAACGTTGGGCATGGGAAAAAGGCAGAAGAGGGGAACCAAGGGAGAAGTTAGCAAGAGACGTAAATTGTTGGCAGATTCGATTGTATTGGCTCAAAGAACTAGGCGGTGTTGGCTTGTTCGTTAGGTTGTGCAAATCGAAGACTGCCATTAATAGATACGTAAAGAAACGCGGCCTCAGCTACAGAGAACATAGCAGAAATTTCAGCATTAGTTAATTCTGGTGTGAAAGTAAATAAAAGAAAGTGAAGATGCAAGTGTAAGTAGGTGCAAAAAGGTACCTATAGCAAGATTGGATTGGGAAAGTGAGACTCGAAGAAGGTGTCACAAGTGTGACAATTTAGTTTCGAGAAAGACAGTCTTGGCGGAGAATCGTAAGAAAAGCGAGAAAGAAAATAAATAAACTGAAGGGGTGCTGCACGAACCCATAAAAAGAGAATTGCCTTAATTCTGGTATGTATAAGAAGCTGAGACCAGAAAGAGGAATTGAGCAAAGGAAAGGAGTGTCCTGGTATTTATTGAAGAAGTTTGACCCGGAAAAAAGTTTGAATCGGAAGTATGATGCTTCTCAAAGAAAGGAATAGACAAAAGAAGAAGAAGAGGTGGAGGAGAGAAGAAGGGAAGGAGAGGGGGGAAGAGAGAGAAAGGAGGAAGAGTGGGGAGTGGGGAGAATGGTTGTGATACATGAAGTATTAGGGTTGTGTGAAGCGAGAGGTTAGTTGTGTGCCCAGTGGTGTAAACAAAAAGACGAACGCAAGAATAGAACTAGGGGGAACATAGTTTATGAAATAATCATTGAGAGTTTTCTGATGAAGCCCCACATTTGCTTAAAAATAAATATATAGAAAAAAAGGGAAATCCCCGCAGGTGAGGTGTAATACACATTATGTTTTAAAATGAGAGGAGAGGGACCATGTAAGAAAAGCGCTGTGAAGAGCTTTGCGTTACGGATTGTAATTGGGTCAAAGAACAAGGTGGCGTTAGAGAGAAGATAAATAAATAGAGCGTGGGCATCGACGGTTTGTGGGGAGTACCACACAGGATGACAAACGTAGGAGAAGTGGATGCTGTCGTTAATGTTCTGCTCTGTATAATATCAAGAATTAGAAGAGGGGGAATGAGCTTAAACGGTATCAAAAGGAGGATATAAGAAAATTCCTTGACGGTTAGGCGAGTCTCTAGATGTTTTGTATTGTGTCATTTAGATTTGTGTTTGACAAAATTTGGACGAAAGAGTGCATATGGAGATTACTGTTCTGAGAGGTTCGGAGAAAGTTCTAATGGATTAGTTAAATGGGGAAGGTGTTAACATAACGGGATATTAGAGGAGGCCCAGAGTGTTCGTTGTTGGAAACCAATGTATTACAATTAATAGATGTGCTGTTGGAGAAAAGTATTGGAGAGAAATAGCCGCATATAATGTGGAGTGTGTGTTTATAATATATAGATATATAGAAGAAGGGAAAATAGCATATCATAGAGTGAAGAGGGGGGAATGATGGAAGTTTGAACATTTAAATAACACTTTAATGAGGTGATCGGTGTGGAAGAGGATAATGTGAAAATTAGAAAGTGGAGCACACACGAAATTTAGCCGGTAACCTGATTAGGGCCTTTTATAGGCTTCGCCAATAGAATCAGTGGTGTGGTGTCGAAATTCGGATTTCGCTATACGGTGAGTACTTATCGAGATGTTGGCTTCTAACATGAATCCTGATATTGAGAGAAGGAATTAGTGAGCTACAGGAGACGATGTGATGATACATAGATCATTTCGTAGCTCTTTAAAATAGTGTGATAACTATTATGGAAGAGGCAAGTATGATAAGAAATAGATTGGTCGACAAAGGAAGAGAGAAAATATTATGAAAATAGAATAAGAGAGTCTCACAATAATATTAAAGTAGACACTTTGGAACCTATTTTGTTACTAGTGATTCGCGGCTAGACTTGGACTGCCCTGTGCCTGAGACTCCGCCGAAGTGTTACAACGCGAAGGGCTAGTATTGGTGCAGGAGTTTGAGAGAACTGTATAGTTGGAGACAAGAAGTAGGTTTCAGGATGGCGAAATTTTAAGAGTAAATGTTTAGTGTTTGTGAAGGATAGAGGTAAAGAGAGGTAGGGGAGGGGTCTCAAGTAGGTTTAGATAGGGTGTAGGTATTAGTATTGGAAAGGAAGTTAAAGAATCTTTTAGATTATTTAGGATGGACTATATATTGGGTTAATAAGGGGGGTGTAAGGGTATATATGAAGGATTAGGAAGATTGATACACTAACTAGAGTAATAGAGATTAAGGAATTGATAGAGCTTTGTATAAGTATCTGAGTGAAATTATGGTAATAAGGGAGGGTGATTATCACAGATAAGTTAATAGATAAGTATGTTTTGAAAAAAATTGTATATTGTACCATCTCTGCGATGGAGTGGCTGTGCGCGCCATTGATGATAGATTTGATTAATCTCGTAGTGGGTGCGCTGGTGCGCAACTTATCCGACGGCCTCCTAAGTGCCAGCCGGAGTTGGAACCTAGTATGCTGTGCTTAGCGCACGCTAAAGTGCTGGCCGTTTTGTGAAGAGCTCATGTGTTTGTGTGTCACATCACATGCGTGTTAGTAGAAGCCTAGACGCATGATGTCACGCGTGTTCGAGACGAGGCGCCTAGGATGGCTGTCGAGGGCTGAGAGTGTGGAATGTGGATCGAGAGTCGTAGATATGTTATGTGTGCAAAGAGTAAGACGCGTTAGTAGTAGCGAATGCAATAATAAAAAGCTCGATGCTTTATGTGAGCTATAGTAATGAAAAAACACTAGGCATTAATTTTAGTAGTCAAGAAGTGTGATAACCTATGGAAGAAGAGCTTTGGAAGTATGCTCGCAGATGTCTTTTCCATCCTAGTGCAGAGTGATCGTGATATGGGACGATGAGCTCTTATCCAAGGAGGCGCTTAGGATGGAGTTCAGCTTCCGAATAAAGGAGTGCTGCTGACCGAGAGGAGTGGGAAAATAGATCGTGCAAGGAGACGCATAGTTGACCAGATTTAATAGGGGTGTGATGTGTTGAAGATAGAACATAGCTATGACGCAGTTAATAATGATGGAGTGAAGGTGGTGTAAGGGCGTAGAGTATATGAAGGACTAGAACGTGAATGAGAGCTGTTACGTACCTCACTACCCCGCTACTTCAATAGCGAAAAAGTTGGGATATAATGTGATATATAAATTAATTAAATCAAATTCAATCTATATATATATTAATATATTATATATATATATTAAATAATAAACTATATTTAATACATAAGAGAATATATATAATATATATATAAGAATATATATATACTTATATATATATATTTCTTAATATATTATATATTTATTTAATATATATAATATATATTAATATTATATATTAATATTAATATATATATAATATATATATTAATAAGCATTTTAAACTAGAATTTATTTATTTAGTAATTGAATAAGTATCACATTGTTATGTACAGTTATAACAACATGTTATTATGCGACAAGATATAGAAGAGTTAAAAAATCATAGAGCTAATTAAGTACTGTAATCATTAGCGAATTCGCCCTGAGGAAATCTCATCATTGAATCGTCCGTGCGCCTAAATTGACTTTGTAGTGATACCTCTAGACCTTTTAAAAATTGTTCTTAGCTCACTAGAATCTCTCTAATACAGCTACTATACGACCGAATTGATTCTATACCTGCCGCCCACTATGTGCGACATAAGATGCAGTCATATTCTTTTCGCGCCTCGCCGCTTCTTATTTTACTGTCCCAACTAGCCTCATCTTTTAAATAACCCACAATGGAGTACATATATTATAATTAATATATATATAGTTAATATTTATAATATATATATATTATATTATATAATATATTGAATGAAACTTCATTCATCTCTCATGTATGTAACTAATTTATATTTACAAACTTATATCAAAAATCCATTATTTCAATCTACTATAAAATGACTAGACCAGTGGTCGGCAAACTCGTTAGGAGGTTCAGACTCATGACAGCCTATATTGATTAGTACCCCATATGGTTTCTTATTGTTTTGTACAGTTAGTTGTATATTTTTAGAGTAGAGATGCTAAATTAAATAATGATAATTAGAAAAGTGGTTCTCCAACTGAGAAGTACAAAGTACTGACTTCTTCATGCTTAGGTAAAATTATGAGCCTTCACATATATACATAACAGTACTATGATTCCAAAGTATAGTAAAATTATTTGTCAAACAATACTAATTTATTAAAGGGTTGTTTATAGGCCAATTAATATATTACTAGTATTAATTAATAAATTATAATATTTTATATTTTTATTATATAATATATTATTATATATATATAAATATGATATATATGAATCTAAAATTTACTTAATAACACCTTTATCACTTCACATTATTATATATTCTTTTTATTTCTCATTCTCCCAGTTCCATTGCCTTCTTTTTACCGTCTCTCCCTGATGTGACGTTCTCACGCGTACCCATCTCTCTTCTATAAGTGAGAAGTTGAGAAATCGTCTCATTCTTCTGAATATCCCTATATCACATTTATAAATTATCAATCCTGTTGCGTAATATATTTACTATATATCGTGTCTAGTATATGTTCAAAATAGTGTCTTTTAGTGGAGCAATGATTTGATCAAAGCTGCTCTTGATGCACAAATCTGCGAATTCTGCTCTCCGTGTGCCAGTTCAGATATTCATATTACAAATCTTGAGTAATGTATTCCGCATGTTCTTTTCAATTTATGAATCATTGAAACACACATATCTGCCTTATTCTAGGACGAACATATTTTATTCATCAAGGCTATGTTTCAATAGTTGAAAACTTCCAAACTAAATCCTTCAATTTAGTTTATCTCATGATCTCCAAAATGTCAACTCCTAATCATTAAATCTCAATTTCAGCTATTTCAATATAGTCGTATTATAGATATAGTATAACGATGTATATGTTAATATTATGACCTTATCTCTCATGGGCGTTCGTCAAAAGGGGCAGAGGGGCAAGCTCTTGCCCCCCCTATTAAGAAGTAGTATTTATATCTCTCTTTATCATCAAATAGTATAATCACCACTTTATATATAGTTACTTATTCTCATTGCTGTTGCAGAGTGATTTTTTGAAGTACAGCCTACTAATACTAATAATATGTGCTATTCTATTTTTCCCTTAGCGTACTAATAGGAACAGCTCATTATTACTTATAATATCAAATATAAGATTCTTATACATCATACTTTATTTTATTAAGTGATCAAGTAGTTTATATTAAAAATTATTGATGATAGTAGCGTTATTACCGCTATATATAATACTAGAGTCCACAAGTATATTTTTAATTAGACCTCTGAGTACCTATTATTCTTTGAGCATAATATTATTATATATAATATATTATACTATATATATATATATTAAATATTATATATAATATATAATAGATATATATAATATATATATATATAATATAATATATAGTATATATATTATATATATTATATATATATATATATATATATAATATATATAATATATATTAATAATATATAATATGATTATATATTGTTATATTTATATATAATATATTAATATATATATATATATATAATATATTATAATATATATTAATATATACTGTTATTATATATTACTTATAATTTATATGTAGGTAGAATATCTTACTATGTATGTTATAATATTCTCATATCCTACTCACTTTTGTTTTTAAAAAATAAAAACACCCAACATTACCTCTACTTAAGTTATATTTGCCTATATTTTTTGGTGTATATTGTATAGGGTTGTTATTTAATCCACTCTGAATTCATTTTCTGAAATGATTTAATAGTCTAATTATCTGACCAATATATGGATTTACAAACGTACGTGACCATCGTGTGATTTTGATAGGTTCATATAATAATTGGTTCAGTAAGTAGTCAAAGCTTTATCAGATATTTCTCATTAACTAAATTTAGAGTATAGTTTATAACTTAGTCATTAAATTCTATAATTTATTATCATCTTTAGAATTTTTGAGATGAAAAAAGGATCAAGAATCACGGAATATAACGAAATGTTTATTAGTATTATATAATCAAAATTTTTTTTTCCATTTTATTTTTATTTGATTATTGTTGGATACCCTTAACTAACATATTTTATTTATACGGTCACGTTACTTTGACCTTTTCTTTTTCTTCATATCGTGTTTTTTTAGGCGTTGAATGTTATAGTAGATAGTATAAAAAATGACAAATACACGATTCATTTTAGCTATATTGTATATAAAGAGATTTAGCATATAAAAACTTGAGTATATCTATGGATTTATATTTTCATATTGGATTAATGAACATGTTCTCTAAGTTGAATTTATATAATTACCTTTATTAATAAATAATAACATATTAAAGTAAAGCTATATACATTTTAAAAATTTTTATAAAAGATGTAATAAATATGTATTATATGAACAATTCTAAATATGAATAATATTATTAATTATGTGACTTTACACAATTATATGGTAATATAAACAAGTGAAAGGCGACCAAAAAATTTTCTTTAATTAAATTTGATAATAGTTATTATAAATTAAAGATTATATCTTAAACCCACATAATGAGAGGTTCTCTCATTATATTATATATTATTAAAAATTAGATTTGAATTTTAGTATGATAATGGAGTGTTTTTAAAAAAACTATTGATATGAAATATATATACTATGATTTTAACGGTGAGTGTCATCCATCTATTATATGAATAGAGTAAGGAGGACAATAATATATTGAAAATAATGAATCTCCTAAGGTAACAGATGACATAAGATCTTTCTCCATTGTGGATAAAATTTAATAGATATACTATATTCGCATTCACATAGTATTAGTTAAGTAGACGTCACACGCTCCTAGAGATAGGTGACAAGAGATTCTATTATTTGAATATATACTCTCTAAGTTTCTCTATATACTTATATTTTCTTGTGTATTCATATAAAACTTCTACATACTATAGAATCACTATATTCGAGTCAATTCTAAGGGTCCATTTTACATACAATGAATACATAGATTCATTATATACAGCATAATGTTTACTATGATAGTGATCCAGAGTGTATGATTATATTTTCACTCTTCACTTCATTCTATATAATTAATATATTTATTTCATTAGTTTCTCTTGATATTTAAATGTATTACAGCGCAAAATCGTGAGTGATAAACGTGCGTTCTGGGCTAGTGAGTCAGAGGGATACTAGCTTACAGGGCCTTTCCGAGGTCGATCAGCCGAACTCTTAGGTGAGCGTGATCTCCCTCTCCACTCTCCTTTACCTCGTGCAGTGTCCTTCGTCTCTCACCGTTAATTTAAGTATAATATCTATTATAGTTTTGTGTCTTTACATTTATTGTATTAATCTTGTTTAACACTCTTTTGTAATAGCTATTTCCTTCACACAGAACTATAGAGCGTTACACCATACACTATATACAGGATATTGGGTTTTTCTGTAGGTGTTCGTTACTTTCGAGATATTTCATTTATGAAAAAATGTAGAGAAATAATATAGTCTTCTTTTTTTTTTTAGTTTCTTGCTGTCAAATCATCAGGCTCTGTGGTAATAAGCTGCTGTTAAGCTGCGGTTTGTGTTACTATGAATATACCTGCCCTATAATCCATTTCGAGCATGCAGTATTCTGTAAGCTTTGTTCCATGGGAGTACTTATGTTATATAGAGGGAGTTGGCCCCTTCAAATCAATCTTTATGTTACATTTTACATTTGCACATTGAAAATAAAAGTTTTTAAGGGTTATGATCCAGATCAATAAACTTGTTAAGGTCATCTCTAATGTTGAAAACACTACTTCCGGTAGATAATTAGTGCAATTGGTTATTATTCTTTATACATTTTGTTAGACTTACTTTGAGATCAGTGATAACTAGAGCATATTGGTAAAAAAAAACCATATTGACAATAATATAAGATATAGTCACACTCACCTGGGTAACTAGTGCATGTCTTTGAATCTCAAAAGAGAAGGGCCGAAGCTCTTAATTTAATGTTCAGAGTTTTAATGTTGATGATCTTATTTTTGTATCAAAAAAACAATGAAAGGACTGTACTGTACATTCGGGATATTTTTCGTATGTATTAATGGAAATAACCATCATGTGAAGCTGCATCTGGGCACTAGGACTATTAATGATAATAGTTTTCTGAAAAGTCCTCATCAACCTACAACCTCCAGTGATAAAAGCCATCGTTAATATCAAATTCTATACTTTTAAAGTTCTATCTCAATAATTAATGAACTTTTCTTCTGAGCTATTTAACTATAATAAGTTCGATGTCAAACTCAAATATTATTGACAATATATATTTAGTTTTACCTACTGAGTGATGTAAGGAATTCATAAAGGATTTTCAATATCTATTAAGTTAATCTTATGCGTATCCACAATCCAAATACACCATCTCATCTAATGTCCGAACAGATATCGGGCGTCTGATTAGCAGGCTTTGATTAGTACACTTATCAAGATAATTCGATTAGAAATGCTACTTACTATGTTACAACCTATCTTCTCTGGGACAATCTTTTAAATGTCCACGTCAATTATTGTACTCTTAACTTTCGTGCTGTTCTGATAGATTACAGTGATCAATACTGTAAGTGATTCTATAAGATCCTTAATGAATAATAAGCCTCTATTTTTCTCCGTAATGCAAGCCAGTTGTATTACTTTGTAGTTAGTGTATCTGATTTGTATTATGTTCATACAACAGATACACAGTGAGTGCCACCGTAAGCACCACGGCAAAACACTACATATGATGGTTCTATCAGTAACTTTTGCAAACTTGAAAATTGCCTCTCTACTTGGTGAGATTATTATTGTTGACCATTATTCTTTAGTATACCGTAGATACATTACTCTTTAATTTTTATTCCTAATGAATTCAACCTTCTCTTTGGAACTTATTACAATGATTGTCATCTCTCTGAATTCACTTAAACTTGTTAAACAATCTTCTTGTTGCCAGGTCACAATTTCTAGGACCTTACCTTCACACTAGAGGTCATAAATAACTTTCTTTTAAACTCAGTTATAATATTTCTACTTTATATTATAGAGATTCACACTTACCATTTACTCATTTGAGGAACTTCTGAGATGATACCTCAATTAATTTATTCTCATCTTGTTAGATGCTTATCGATCTTCTTATTTTCAACCATTATTAAAATACTGCTCAAAAAATTTAGCTGTATATTTTATAATAGTTATATTTATGGTGATAGATAGGTTATAGAATTTATTGTATCTTATTATCGCATATATGTGTGTGTCCTCTAAGTTTAGATGAAACAGCCTATTTTTAAATCGGATATTTTAAATCCTCAATTTTATTTTTTTTCAAGCAGTCGTGTGAAATATTTTAAATTATGAAAACATTTTGTATATTAATTTTATTATATCATTGGTTTGCATATAATTGCTTCCTAAATTTACTTTTATTTGGTGAATTTATTGCTACATATAAATTAATTAGTTTTTTTTTTTCATCCTCATATTTAAATGTACCTATCTAAGTACTTGGGTTTTTCATAGATTGATTCTGCAAATAAAATGAAAGCTTAAAAATTTGAACATAATATACATAAAATCATTGTTTTTCAGGTAATAGAGAATGGAAATCGCCTATTTCATTTGAAATAATACAATTAAAATAAATACTGAGTCTTTTTGATATGAATGTCATCATATTGGTGTGCGACAATCATAAGGATCCGCGTGCAGGCATCCAAAATGGGTTAGTTCAGTTTTACAAATTTTATAACTTTAGTTGATATTAGTAATTTATAAATATTTTTCTCCTTTCACATTCACCACTTTAATAATATCTGCCATTAATTTCATATTATAATATATAATATATATATTATAGTATATATATATATATATATATATATATATATATATTATATTAAATAACGTTGTAATATAATAAAAGAATTTATCTATACAAAATTTTTTTATTAATATATAACATCTTTATAATATATATACATAGTTCTTTTATTATATAATATATATATATATATATATATACGTATAATATATATATATATATATATATATATAATATATATATATATATATATATATATATATATATATATATTATATATAACATATATATATATTATAAAGTATATAATATATAATATATATATATATATATATATTAATATATATATATATTATATATATATATATACAGGGATTCAAAATTATGGTAAAATTTGGGTAACTCTTTTGCAAATGCAAAAAATTGAAAAAGTAAAAAGTTCCGATAAGTTATGACGTAATGTGCTTAGTTTTCGTCTGGCTGTCTTTATGTGTTTTTTACTAAATATTTTGTATCTTCGAAACCTAGTAGGTTACAAACCCTATATTTTGGACGAGTTACTGTTGTGTGTAGTGCTAATGATTGACAAAAAGAAGGTATCAAATTTACTATAAATTTAAAAATGGCGGCCGTTAAAAGTATTTGAGGCGACATTCCATGAAGCGGAATGACTTAGGTTTAAAATGTTAAGAACAAAAAAACACTATTGTTGTACGCCAGAATCAAATGGATAACTTTAATAATTATTTATAGACTATATTAATTTTCGTAGAATGTAAATTTTAGTAATTGGAACCATCTCATTTAATAATAACAACTCTTCCACAAAAAGCTACTTCTTTCATTAAACATTTCAGCACATTGTTGACCAAAACAACCAAACTACTGTATACAATAAATGCACTGTCTGTTTTTGTACGCATTACAATGTACTCATTGACTGTGTGTGTGGCGTCTCTTACGTGTTTCTTTCGTTATCTTGAATATGGATCGAAATTACCACGTGTATTCATACTTTGAACTAGCTGAATGCATCTAATGTATGGGAAGGCACACTGCAATAGTTCTGCAGCAAGACGTTTTGTACCAAAAAGAAATATCCCAACGCCGGAATTTGTCCAGCTCAAGGTTTTTTTGGCACTATTCTCAACCGCCCTGTCTGAAAAGGGTATTTGCAGTCCAAATGAGGACCACTAAATGCAGTAGATCCGATCTACTAGGATCGTTGATTTAGAAGAATGAGTTCTTAATGAAATTTCTGAGGATTCCTGAAAAGAGCACGCAAGAATTGTCCTACAGTTTAATTCGAACCAATCTAGTGTTTGGAGGGTACTACACGAGCAACAGTTTTAAACCCGTACCCCGTCCTCCAGGTGCATACTCTTATTGCCACGTGACATATCTCTCGTGTTGTAATTTGTCAATGGGTTTTTGAACAAATGTTATTGACCCAAACTTTTTTAACGAGGTTTATTTACCGGACGAGGCTCACTTTTACAACAAGAAACAGCTAATCGTTATAGTTGTCGAGACACCTGTCCATTACGCATTCGAATTTGGGATTGCCTCACAACAACGTTCACAATCAGTTTTCAGTAAACATTTGGGCAGGAATTTTACATGATCATGTACTTATGTTCGAGCTTCCTCCCATGCTTATGGCATATTCTACTTTAAACTTTTTGAAACATGAGCTCACGAATATATTCATTAAAAATTGTACCTCTTCAGTGCGCCAAAACATGTGATTTATACATGTTGGGGGCTCTGCACACTTTAGTGCTGCTGTTCGTGAACCACCTGAATGAGACCTTCCCAATCAATGGAAGGTCGAGGTGGCCCCAGTTTCCGTGGGGCCAGTAAGTTCACCAGACCTAAATCCTATGCATTATTACCTTTGGGGACATTTAAAGACCTTAGTATACACTTCTCCAATTGACACCGTTGAAGACCTACGATTAAGGATTATGAACGGAATCGAAACGATCAAACAGACTCCTGGAATATTTGAACGGGTCCAACATTTTCAACATCATCTTTAGTCTTTTGATATTATTTGTATATGCTTTAGAAACTGTATGTTTATGTTGTACAAAATTAAACCTATCATACAATAATAATAATATGTTTATTTACACCTCCTATTCCCAATGAGTTATTCATTCCTCAAATACTTTTAACGTTCGTCATTTTTAAATTTAGAGTTTGTAACTTACTTGGTTTCGTAGATATAAGATATTTAGTAAAAAACACACACAGACAGCCAGACGGAAACTAAGCACATTACGTCATACCTTTATAGGAACTTTTACCTTTATTTTTGCATTTCTTATCAGTTAACCAATATTTTTACCATAATTTTGAATCACCCTGTATATATATATATATATATATATATATATATATATATATATATATATATATATATATATATATATATATATGTTGTAACGGAAAATACTTTATATTATATCCTTATATTTTATTGCAAATGGAGAATGAAAATGAAACCCC
Organism: Trachelipus rathkii; assembly: GCA_015478945.1. Classification (NCBI taxonomy): domain Eukaryota; kingdom Metazoa; phylum Arthropoda; class Malacostraca; order Isopoda; family Trachelipodidae; genus Trachelipus; species Trachelipus rathkii. The sequence continues at coordinate 19,961 of JABUQX010065730.1, read as the reverse complement.
GATTTTCTTAATTATAATTAACAATAATTTGATAAATTTACAAACCTAAATCTCACTTTAAATGTTTATAACCTATTCTCAAATAAATCAATATTAAAATACTAAAAGTTCGAGGACACAATACTGAGGAAACAAATAATAAATCTATTCATAAATATTACATGTCATATTTTCATCAACTTAAAAATGTCAATATTAAGTTTAAATTCTTACTTATACCAATTCACCTTTTATTTACTTACATGCACGTTTAACAACAAAATGCACCTTACTCAATATCAGAGGACTAGTTAATACAACAAAAATAGTTAACTTGCAATCAGTTTCCTTCTAAACTATTAAAATATCATTATACGTCCTTTTTCATTTCAACGTCTTGTTTTTAAACCTAGAACACAATTCGACTCAAATCTAAATCGATCCTCTTATTATCTGGAGATGATTCCATTTTTCCACCCGGAGATGACTCAACTCATTTTAGGTCAATAAGGCAAACACTGTACCTTTTCCTTCGCCTCCTGATGAATATCCAATCACCATCCCAGTTTTCAAGAATCGATCCAGTGACACTCGGTGAACAACGTTCGATAGTCAGGATCCGAACTTAGCCCCGACTCAGTCCTGGCTCACCCCCTACAAATGCACAAATATTTTATGATTAGCAACCTTTTTTTAAAATCTTTACTGCTAAAAAGAAATATAACTTTCTAAATAATTTTACTTACCGCTTATCCTGCGGAATATTTTCTTAAATACTCTTGTTTATTCGTTCTAACCTTAACTTTTCGTGACTTCTTCTATGATTTTTCCATACTTTTCACTTCTGCTTCGAGACCTTCGGAGAAACGATCTGACCTTCTTTTTTTTAAAATTTCAAACTAAACTCAACTTTTATTTATCTCAGTTAATTGGTTCTATTCGGTCATTTCTCCGTGGTTGGTCTTCCTTTTCCTTACTATATATATATATATATATATATATATATATATATATATATATATATATATATATATATATATTACTATGATATATATATAATATATATATATATACTTATATATATATATTATATATATATATATATATATATATATATATATATATATATATATATATATATATATATACGGTATATATATATATGGTGAGCAACTGGAACAAGTGTCTGAATTTAAATATTTAGGATATATGTTGGATGAAAAGGGAATGTATGATGCAGAGTGTAGTAGGAAAGTTGTGAATGGCAGGAAGTGTGGATGGAGCAATTAAATCCTAGGTGGATGTAAAGGGACTAGTCTTGAGTGTGTTAGGGTCTTACATGAGGGTATGTTGTTACCTTTGTTAATGTATAGTAGTTAAAACTATGGTTTCTGGGAATAGACATATAGATCTAATTAGTACATTGTGCTCAGATGGATAATCTAATCTTAGGGCGTGTAGGTGTGAGAAGAATTGATAAAATGAGGAATAAACGCATTAGGGAGTTGTTCGGTGTGAAGAAAGGAGTAAATGACAGAATTAATGAAAATGCACTGAGATGGTTTGGTCATGTGGAAAGGATGGATGATAGTTGATTGATAAAGGTGATGTATAGTAGTGAGTGTGCTGGAAATCGACCGGTTGGGAGACCAAAGAATATGGATTGAGTCAGTAAAGGAATGCCTGGAGGAGAGGAATGTGAGTTTGGCAGAGGTGAGGAGAAAGGTGCATAATATGAGTGAATGGCAGGGTTTTGTGAGGGGGGTATTGGTTGTAGCCCACCTGCACCAAGGATGGAACCCGTGATCATTGACGAGATGCGCATAGTGCAGGGTACCGTCGCAGTCCGTGAAGCTCTAGGGTGGATTTTTCTGACAGCAAAGAGTTCTCACTAATAGGTATAAAGGGGGCAGTAAGGCTGGGCTTTCTTTTCTACTATCATCATATTCTTCTACTACTTTTCTGTTTCCAGTGCATGTGTCACACCTTTCCCCCAGTCTTGGGGAGAGAAGGTGGGTGATTATATAATAATATATATATAATATATATATATATTATATAAAATGATATATATATATATATATATAATATATAAATATATATATATATATATATTATATATATATATATATAATATATATATATATATATATATATATATATATAATATATATATATATATATATATATAATATATAAATATATATATATATAATATATATATATATATATATTATATATAATATATATATATATATATATATAACGGTCTCATGGCGTAGGAGGTTGACTCTCCTACTCTCATGCCAGTGGGTGCTGGATTTTAATCCTCTTCATAGCAGTCTGAGTTTTATTTCCTGGGGGCAAGAATTAAAACTCGTCAGCGAACACATGGTGATACAGGCTTGGAATAGCCGGCTTAAAGTTTGATTTCCCTCTAGTTCCCTGTGTTCCCCTTTGAGAAGGGGTTAAAGCACGTTAAAAGGAAGGAATTTTTATATAATATATATATATATATATATATATATATATATATATAATATATATATATAATATAATATATATATATATATATATATATATATATATATATATATATATTATATATATATATATCTTTTTGTTTTATATATATAAGGAATTTTATATATATATATATATATATATATATATCATTCGGTTCTAGATTTTGGGCCTTTAAGTACTTGATTCTCATTGGTATTGCAATTGGGGCTTTCTTTATACCTGGAGGAGAGTTTGGTCAGATTTGGATGTATTTTGGTATGATTGGAGGATTCTTATTTATTATTATTCAGCTGGTCCTTATCATTGACTTTGCTCATTCTTGGGCAGAATCATGGGTTGATAAGTATGAAGAAACAGAAAGCAGAGGATGGTATGTATTTATTTTGTTTTTTATACTTTTTGCTTAAGGTCCATATTTTGCAATGTAAATTCCATTCTTGTTTAGATTTTTTGAGTCAAAGTAGGGTGAGTGATTAGCTTTAACTATGTAAAATAGTCATTGTGGGAAATTAGTTTAAGAAATTTTTGACTTCCCTTTCAGCATAATTTTATTAACTGGATATTCCTTTTTTTTTTTTTTTATTTTTTTTTTCTAATAAAATTTTTATAATAATATTTCTAATAATTGTCACTTCTATGTAGTGTAGTTATTTGGTTTATATTCTGAAAAATTTTGCCACTTTATGAAATGAAGAGAAGAATTGAGGTTTACTAAGTATTGTTTATACTTAATGTAATTTAATAGGAAAATAAGATTTTTTTTTTATATTTAGAATCCTTTTTCAGAAAACTTGCACAGTTTAGTCTTTCGAAACTTTCTTGTTCATGATGCATTTTGCTTTAATAACCTTATTATTATTTTGGCTAATGCATCTTACATATTTCTAATGTTAATTTATTAGAACTCCCCATTTTGCAATGTCTGTTTTTCATTTCAAAATTAATATTTTAATTTTTAAAAATTAATGAGATTGAATATTTGTTCCATGAGAAGAGACAATGTTATTGCTCACACATCAACATCCATTTTTGACTGAAAATTAAGGAAAGATGCAAAGGAGCAAAAGAGTAAGGCGCAAATTAGATTATTCAAACACCTGAGTTTTAGTTAAGAACAAACCACAAGGTCTGTAGATTGTGGTGTTCAACCGCTTTAAAATTAGAATAAAGGCACTGTTGTAGAATTGATAAAGCAAGAAAATCTCTTTCAGATAAGGTTGGAAGTTTCTCTGTGACACCAATTTCACTAATTCAGATCGCTAGTGGAGAGTTAAAGTCCATTATAATAATCACATATCAGATCATTATGTTGTTTTATGTAAAATTAAGTTAGTTGGATGGAGAGAAAGCAAAAAAGAAAGGAAGTGGAAAGAAGCAGAAGTGAGAAGTTAAATGAACAGGATTATAAGAAAATATATTTGAGAGCACTTGAAAATTGAAAATAAATCACTTAAACGTGAACAAGTGGAGCTGAGCATGTCTGGATGCAAATGAAGGAAACATTTATTAGTAGCGCAAGAGAAGTATGTGGATGTGATAAAGTAGGAAGTAAGAATGTCAATTGTGAATGGTGGAATGAAAAGGTGATGTAAGCAATAAAAAGTAAAAGGTGGCGTGGTTGAATGCTAAAAGCCAATGACGAGAAAGGTGTGCAAATATATATCTGAAGGAAAAAGAGGAGGGCTAAAATTTTGTTCATGGGGGGAAAAAACAAAGAAGTTAAAGAACAGTTTGAACAGAGGGTGATTGGAGATGTACAATGGAATAGAAAGCTGTTCTGGAAGGAAGTGTGAAAGGTTAAAAAGGAAAGTAAGGGGAATCTTCATAGAAAGATTATCATGGATGGTGATTTTGTGACTGATGAGATGGACTTGAAGAGGGAGTGGAGGGAACACTTCGAAAATCTGCATAACATTGGCAGTGATGAAGAGGTAAAAGTGAATGTGTGTGTGGGCTTGATGGTGTAAGTGTATTTTGGGAATGAGGTAATTAGTAGGAGGAAGTAATAGGTAGAGTAAAAAAGTTAAAGAATGGTAAATCAGCTGGTAGCCTGGTATAGATGAAATTACTAGGTGAGATTGTGATCGACTGGATATGGGAATTGTGCAACAAAGCATTTGTAGAGGGTGTAGTTCCAAAGGACAATGAGAGCAGTGATAGTACCCATGTATAAGGGTAAAGGTGATAAGGAGAACTGTAGAAACTATAGAGCAATTAGTATATTGAGTGTTGTAGGGAAGATATATGGCATTGGTTGTAGGCTTCTGAATGGAATCAAAAGTTTGTATGTTGATAGTGAGGCGTGTGTAAGAATATATGGAGTGGAGAGTGAATGGTTTAATAGTAATAGTAGGGTGAGGCAGGGATGTGTTTTGTCTTCTTGCCCATTTAATGTGTATATGGATGGGATAATCAAAAAATTAATGGTAGAGGTGGCGGGGAATAGGTTTAGATTAGTGGAAAATGGAAGAGAGTGAAATGTGCTCTGTGTATTGTACACAAATGATTTGGTTTTGTGTGGCGAATCTGAAGAAGTTTTGAGAGGATTGATGGAGCGGTTTGGCAAGGTGTATTAAAGGAGGGGCTTGAAAATAAATGTAGGCCTATGTAGATAAGAGTAAGACGATGGTGATGGATGAGTAGAGCCTGTAGTATGAAATCATGTTGGATCATAGGCAACTGGAATAAGTATCTGATTTTATATATTTAGGCTATATGTGGGATGAAAAGGATCTAATGATGCAGGATGTAGTAGGAAAGTTGTGAATGGTAGGAGGGTGGTTTGTTCAATTATATCTTTGGTGAATGCACAGGGACTAAATCTTGAGTGCAGTAGGGTTCTGCATGAGGGTATGTTGTTACTGGTGTTAATGCATGAAGAGAAAGCATGAAAGGTTTACCATGTTGTAGTAACTTGAATTTGGGGAAACCAGAAGGAGATATATAGGTATAGGGATGTGAAGTCCTGGTTATGTTGCAGAGGTCTTCAAGTAGGATGGCTTCTATTGTTGAGGATACTTTGTGAATGTGAATTGTTTATAAGTGTGTTACCTCTTGGTGTGTGTTTGAATGTGTGTGTGTGTTAAGCTATGCTGGGTGATGTGCATTGAAGTCTCAGGCTAATATCAAGTCCTATCATATATTGTGTTAAGGGGGTAGTAGATTCTGGGATGTAATCCCGTTAACAATGTTGAATGTAGAGGGGGGGGATATATAAAAATTAATTGGTTATATGTTTTTTTTTTTTTAATAACTTGTATTTTTAGCGATTGGTAAGTGGATATTTATACATTGTTCATGAGGAGTTGTGTGATTTGTGATGTTTTGGAATTGGATATTTTTGTGTATGAGTGTATGGATTTTTGTCTAGTATTAGGATTGTATAGTTAGGAAATTGAGAGAGGAGAGAGTTTTTGTGTGAGATTGGATTCTTGTATAAGTGCTGTGTCTATATTGAAAATAAATCTTGATATATGATTCGAGAGTGGGTAGGTGGGTCAAGATGTGATTGCATACTTGGAAGAGAAAATCAATAAGAAAGGAGCAGGGAAACATCTCAGAAAGAGAGATCTGAAGAGACGCTGAATTGCTCTTTCTTCGTGAAACCGCATTGGGGGAGATAAAAGAATAGTGAAAAGGAAATGATATTTCAATCTTGCAATAAACTTAGAATTTGAAAGATATCAAATTAAGAAACATCGTAACCTTTTGGTAATCTCGAGTGGTTTATAAAAATTAATGGAAAATATATATTAATCAACGTCAAACTTTACAAACTGTGAAGTAACAAATGAGTTTTATTGTTATGTTTCTTTTTAAAGAAAAAATAAGTTCTAATTAATGATTATAAATTCAAACCTTCCTTTTGCTTGTATATATTTGATAATATAATACAGCATAGAAAGTTCATGTACAATCCCTGGATCCATTACAGAATCACGCTTCCTAGATCTCTGCAAATGGCACTCGCTGATTTAAAAGGCTTTGTATTATTCGGAAAACATCTCCTTACAGTTGTTTCGTCTACATTCTCTGCACAGCTGTGTGATTTTAACCAATAGACCCATACCTGCAGTGATGCCATCCTCCAAGCATTGTGTGTTCTATAAGCGTAATCTAGTGATAATAATGTATTAGTGCTAACTCTCAGTGATATGGAGGCTCCAAATATTGTAGAGTAATGTTATTGTGTTCATAATTAATGTTATTTATAATAGTGCTAGTGGAAATTGATGAAAATATTATTAATTATTTGATATCAATATTATTGATAATAGTGCTAGTGAGTGCATTTGTTAAAAATGTAATATATTTTTCGTGGTTTATATGTGTTTATATTGTATTGATAAATGCTTATGCAATCTAAAGAAATATATGTATTTTTTATTTTTAGGTATATTATTTATTATATAAGCGCCCCGGATAGCTAAGTAGGTTCTGGTAGAGCCTTACTCGCCATAACAAAGCTCTTGAGATGATCCCGGTAAAGGGGTCCCAGAGTTCGCCAACTGTCGGGGTGATGGAGATGTGAGTTATTCTCTCCTCTAGGCTTGGCCTCTCGTTCCTGTTCTCATAAAGGGTCGGACGTGTAAATGAGTACACCCCCTGTTTTCCCGCTATTTATGGGGAAATTTAAGGGAGGCCCTGCCACGTGAAGCAATAGGGTGCACTCGGTTATCCTCTGTAAAAAAAAACGTAAAAATATATTAGAGAGAAAATATTTATTAATAAGTTAGGTGGGGTGTAGAAGGCAAGTTCTTTATTGTATGTGGTGCCCAGTCAGTCTTGAAATCCTTTTGGACATTTCTGCGCTCCGAAGGAAAGTGAGTGAAGTTTATGTGAACCTTCGGTTGGTGGGAATTTCTGTAACAGGACCACAATAATATATTATTATAGGTATATATATATATTATATATAAATATAATATATAATATAAGTAATATAATATATACTATATTAATAAATATATATATATATTATATATATTATATAAGTAATAATTATATTATATATTTATAATACTATTATTAATACCGTATATAATATATTATTTAAATTACCTTATATATTATATATATATATAATATTACTCATATCATAGTATAATATATATATATATAAGGTAATTATTATTACTTTTATCTAATATATATTCAAATAATACTAACTATAATATAATATATTATATATAATATATTCTATTAAATAAAAATATTTAGTAATATTATATATAGTGATATTATATAATATATATACTATATATGAAAAACTGAAAGGAAACAAGCAACTATAGGATAGGGAAGGCAAGACAAATAATTATTTTGAACATTATACTTTGGATGACTTGTTTTTTCGACACTACAGTAGTCGATCAATCAGCTTAGAAAATATTAATTAAAACATATAATTATAAAGTGAATATTCGAAAATTACAACCTGTTCATTAAAATATACACAGTTAAACTATTAATTTAACAAATTAAATAATAATAAATAACACCAATTTTAATATATATATACGATTTATAATAATAATAATATATATAATATTATAATATAGTACTATATTTTTATATATATATTATATATCCTATACTATCATTATATATATATTATACTAATATTAGGTGACTCATAATATATATATATAAAGATATTTATTAGTTTAATTTTTATTTTTTATGAAAGAAGTAAGTTATTTAATTATATATATATGATATAGTATAGTGTATATTATATATATATATATATAGGGTATTATTGTATATAAACTTCAGGGTTATAGTGAGTCATATACTAAACAGTAACGAGCCAATACATATGGAGATAATAAGATTAATAATAATAATAATAATAATAATAATAATAATAATAATAATAATAAGTTAAGGCTGCACACCATATGAAACACATTAATCATAATTAATCATAATTAATATAAGTAATAATAATAAAATATAATATAAATAAAATAATAGATAATAATATAATTAATGGAAATGAACTTAATTAATAATATAATAATTAATCAATCTCAATAAGTAATAATACTAATAAATAATAATAATATGATAATTAATAATAATAAAAACAGCAATAAAAAAAATCGATGAAAAAATAATAATAAATAATTAATAATATAAGTAATAATATTCAAATAATAAATAATTAAATAAATTAATAATAATAAATAAATAATAATAATAAATATAAAATAATCAATAAAAATTTATATCCACATTTTTCCCCAGACTGGGGGTAAGGCGCGTACCATGCACCAGGAAACATGAGACGGGAGCTAGCAGAAGAAATATTGACATAAGTCAAAAAAGGAAAAAGCCGCAGCTTGGGTCGCCCCCTCTAGTTACCTATTAGTGAGAAACTCGTCAAGCTGTCAAAAGTCCACACTATTTCTAAAAACTCTACTGGTAATCCGCAAATGGACCCTCTTACTATGCATATTTCGTCAGTGTTATGGGTTCATCCCCTCGGCCAGGTGTGCCACAATCCATATTCCCCACTTCACAAAACCCTGCTCATCGACCTCCTATTCTCCACCCTCTATTTCTCGCCTTGCCAAACTTACATTGTTTTTTCTCCTCCTATTACATTTCTTAACTTGATTCATTCCACTTTTGTCTTCGGTTCTCACCTATGGTCAGTCAAAATACCCAACACACTCACCACTATAACATATCACTAACTTATATAACCAATCTCTATTTCCTATTCCAACAATATACCAAAAGCCATCTTGAACGTACTTTTCATCTCTCTCTCTCTCGCAGTTACACACTTTCTTCAATACCAGGCGCAATAACTTTTAATAACAGTATCCATTCCTTGAATTGGTTATCAATTCTTCTGGTAACAGCCTTAAACAGCGCTCTCACTTTTATGCGCGAGCTTGTCCACTTGATACTCTCTCTCACTACTTATTGTAGATTTTACCTCTATAATATTCAGGACAATAGGTCGTTCGACTACGATACTATTTAACGCATTTGAGGTAAACAACATATCCCATCATGTAGACCCTAACAACGTCTCAAGGACATATCAAATAGTCTCATTGCATCCAACCAACTAGATTTAATTGCACCAGCCACTTCACTGCTATCACTAACTTTTCCTACTAACACTCTTTGATTTAATACATACCATTCTTCCTTTTCATCCAAAATGAGTATCCTAATTTATATTTAAACTCTAGACATCTTGTTTCATCACGTTAACTATGTTTTCTCACCATTCTAAACATAGGGCCTTTTACACCGAGGAAACTGTCCTCTCTCACAACCATAACCTCTATTCTTAATCTACGTTTATCTCTCTCTTTGTGAGTAGACTCTGCCAAATCTCTGAAGGTCTAACCATTAATCGGTGTCTCAAACTCTCTTCAGATTACCACACTCTAAACCAGAATCCGCAATAATAGGAGTGGGGACCTCTACTTCACCTCCATTCTCGAGTGCACTAACACCTATCTCTTGCCCAACCCACCATCTCTTATTTCTTTCATAACCCATCCATATTACAAATTGAATAACCATAACACATCCCTGCCTCCCTTACGTTCATATTAATATATAATTTACCAATTCTCTATTTGGGACACACGCTTTATATATACACGCGCTTTACGCACTACTCTGACCATTACAATACTTTTTTGTTTCTTATTATTATCAGAAGCCTCACCACTAGCAACCATTATTAATTTACTAGATACACTCTAGCCATCAGAGCTCCCTATTAAATACCTATATCATTAGCCTATTGCAAATTCCATAATATTACGCTACCCAATTATTCTAATTATTCTTTCTTCCTCATATTTCTCCAAGGCGATTTCGTTTCAATGTTAAAGATTGATCCAAACATCCTCTCCAATACTAAATGCACCTATGTCAATCACCAAATCAATACAGTCCTTCTTGTCACTCGACGCCACTCTTTCAGAGACCAAAAATAACCAACATATAATCTTCCCTCAACAATCAATAAATTAATTACCAACCTATAATTCTACGTACAGTTTGGCCCTTGATTCTCCCTTTTTAAAACACCCTTTTTATATAATGTGTGCCTCGGCCGTTAGGTTATCTATTACCACTTCTCCTCCAATTATTATGACCAAACTCCAATCCAATCAATCAACACATCTCGGCCTCCTTTTCTATGATCATTTCACCAGTAAATTTCATCTATACCTACACTGCACATTTACCATTCTTCAATTTTCTCACTCTACCATTACCTCCTCCTTGACTAATGACCTCATCCCCAACGATTCCTTAACTCCTATTCGTTTCTTGCACGCATCAAACTCACACACTAAAATTTCACTATTACCTTTGATCATTTCTTGTTGATATCTATAGATTCGAAGTCTTATTTCCACACTCCCCTCACAATACCATTTCTCCATTGAGTTACTAACATTCCAGTGTTCGTATTCTAAGCTCAGGTTTCTCCTCGTGATTAGCGCTCTATTCTAACCTTTCGCGCTCTTCCAGATTAGAGCTTGCTTCCTATAAGCTCACCATATTCATCTTCCTTCCAAATGCTCTCATTCGCCCTCATCTCTCTTTATTTCTCCTACCAATATGCACCTTTTAATGAGTACTCTCTCTTTTTATAAACCTTCTCTTATATTCTCAATTTTCTTCTTGAAACTTCAATCATTTAACCCATTTCGATATACTTTAGACGACTCCGGACTCAAACAGTGCAGGGAACCGGACTTTGTAAATTAAATAATAATAATAATAATTAAATTATTAAATAATAAATAATAATAATAATAATAATTAATAAAATAATAATAATAATAATAATAATTAATTAATAACGAATGATAATCGTTGTAATTATAATAATAAAAAAACATATAAAAACCACTAAAAACTTAATATAGTATATATATTACCTTTGTTGCAAACGAAAGACCAAGTTGAAGAAATGCTAAAAATTTTCTAGACTAAGTAACGATTGAGGAAGCGGAGTTAAAAAATTTAGTTAGGTATAGATATTTAAGAAATTTTTGGTATTTCCATACTAGTCTGCAAAAAGTATATAATTCCATTGAAAATCTTACTTTCATTAAGTAGACGGAGGTTATTGGCAGAGAGGGTGTTAGTGGGTGATGTCAATTTTTGAGTTGGGTCCCTTGCCACTGCGCCCTAGTAAACTAATTAATATTATTATAGGATTGTGAGCTAACTCGAAAATTTATTATAGCAATATTATATAATTAATTATATATATATTATATATAATATAAATAATATATATATAAATTTATATAATATTAATATTAATATATATATATATAATATATATAATACGGAAATAATATATATATATATAATATATATATTAATTATATATATATATATTAAATTAAATATAAAATATAATATATTAAATATATATATATTATATTATATATTAATATATATATATAATATTATTTATATATATATTGCTGGTATATTATGGTCGAAAGAGTGCGTTCGAGTGACTGAAGGACTGTTTGTTTGGTGAATAGAACAAGGTGCGTTTAAGGTATATAGTGGTAGAGGATGTGTGAATTCAATCTTTACATTGAAACAACATGATTGAGAAATGAGAAGGAGAAAAATAATAATAATTGGTATTGGTTTATATGGATTTTGCCACGTAGGCTTATATAGATATGGGTTATAAGGGAAAGCTCTTGGGCAGGTGTTAAGTGATATATGGTGTTACAGGTGTAGTCTTTTTCTGGAACTGGAAAATCAAGTATTGTATGAGGAAGTGAGGCAAGTGTGAGAATTAAATGATGTCAATTAAAAGCGGTGGAATTGGCATTTTAAGTATTATAGACGGAGTGAGACGAGCGCTTGTGTTTTATGTCATCCATTGGATTATTTCAATTTGCCTATTATGTGATTGGGGTTTACTGAAAAAGAATTAGAGAGGTGGTAGTAACCTTTGGGAAAGCCATTAATGAATATGGGAGGACCAGCAATGAATGAAAATTCTCCACTGGGGCTAATCTAACTATGACGTATGAGGGTGCCAGCCCTATCTAATTATATGCGGTGATGATTTAGTCTGTGTAAGGTAATCTGAAGAGAGTTTGAGAAGATTGGTAGAAGAAATTTGGCGGGGTAGTAAAAAGGAGGGGTCCTGAAATAAACGTAGCATAAGAGTAAGGATTAAGTAATAGAGTTATGTGTATGAGTGGGATAGCACCATCAGTTGTGAAGTTATGTTAGATGGTTGAGCAGCTGAACAAGTTGTCTGAGTTTAAATATTTGGGTAATGTGTTGGAATAGAAGGGAACGGATGATCGCAGGTTGTAGATAATGAAAGTCCAGATGAAAGGTAGGTACCGCGCTCGCGTGGGCATTAAATCGTTGGTGAATGTAAAAGAATATAATAGTACTAAGTCTAGAGCTCGCGCTAGTTGGTCTCTGCTGCGGAATGGGGTATTTTTACCTGTAAGTTTTGTATATGTAGCTACTTGAATGGTCTGGGAATAAGAAGTAATAATCAAACGCTTCAATAGTGTTCCACCAAGCCGACAAAATCTTAGGGGCGTGCTAGGTGTGAGAATGGAAATTGAAAAAGGAGGAATGAACGTATATAGAGAGTTGTGTGGTGTGAAGACAAAGGGTAACGAAGAATAAATGAAAGTATGTTGAGATGGTTTTGGTCATGTGAAAGGATGAATGAATAATCGGTGGTTAAGCGGATGTGTATAGTGAATGGTGAGTGTGTTGGAACCGACCGGTTGGGAGACCGGAGAACAAAATTGGATTGAGTCAGTAAAGGAATGCTTTGAGGAGGGAAATGTGTGTTTGGCAGAGTTCAGAGATAGAAAGGTGCATGATAGAGGAGAATGGCGGGGTGTTAAGGGGGGTATGGTGTGGCCCCACCGGCAGGGGATGAACCTACACTTGACGATTTACCATAGTGTGGATCCATCGCGGTCCCATGAAGGTCTCTAGGGTGGGTTTTCTGATTGCGACGGAGTTCTTACTAATTAAGGTACAGAGGGGGTGTAAGACTGGGCTTCTTTCGACATTTGTCATGTTCTCCTACTGCTTTTCTTTTCCGATGCTTGTAGTGCACCTTACTCCCAATCTTGGGAAGATAAAGAAAGAAGATATATATATATATATATATATATATATATATATATATAATATATATATATATATATATATAATATATATTATAATATATATATATATATATATATATATATATATATATATATAATATATATATATGTGGCGGAGAGGAAGTACGCTGGGCTCAACAAGTGTAACCCGACTGTGAGGTACCTCTCTCCGCTCTTTCTTGAAGATAAAAAGTCGAGGAATAGAAGAGTACGAAAGTCAATTTGTAAGAGATTTCACAGATGTTAGGTTTGTGATGTTCGAAGATAATGGTTGGGGTATCTAGTCAGCACAGCAACCACCTGACATCATCAGAGGTACTACGGAGCAGGTTAGGCTATCTCCGTAACGGAGGAAATTTGTCATTAGGGACTCCGTCGGCCTGCTGACTTGTATGACGATCAAATATAAATATATGTATTAATAAAGAAGTTTAATATATAAATCTTGCCCTGATGTTTCCGCTTGAGATCAGTTCGCTCACGTATTAGTTATTTCACTTAATTAACCAAGTCTCGCTCCTGGCACAGCGTTTGATCTAGAAAGGTACTCTATAACTAAAGGTGTGCACTGCACAGGTTTCGACTCCTCTGAATTTAAACCAAAGGTGTTCAACTGCACAGGTTATATAGACCTGCCCCGAATCTCTCACCGCCATTGGGAAGTTTAAAATCATATTATAGTTTCATAGATCAAGAATCGAAATGATGTAAATTAACCTAAAGTAAATTGTGCGAGTATATTTTTTGTTAAGTTCTATATATTAATTTATGGGTTTTTTGTAAGAATATAATCTATTATAATTTGGTGCGAGGTAATGACACTTTCTCTTTTGGAGAAGGAAATGTAATAAATTTAAGAGTAATATAAATATAACCATATGCATGTGTGCTGGGACTACCAGCACAAACAATCCAATATCTAATTCACAAAACAAAGAATAAATAAGATAAACCACAAATATTGATTATTTATTCTTAAAATTTCAGATTCGAGAGTGGAAACGAAACAGTGTTTCCAATTATTTGCTTACAATAGTATTGAAGCCTCTCCGTAAAAGTATTAAGGAATCGGAGTGCTAGAATTGATTAACAAATTTATAATGACTTAGCCTTTGAATTTAATGAATGATATATCCAAATGGAATTTCAAGATATTTAATAAGGATCAAGAATCTCGCGCAGATTCCTAGATTGAAATCCCACATACGAAAATCAATCCCGCATATGAAAAAAGGATCCAAGATATGAAAATCAGTCCCACATATGAAGAATAAGGATCCAAGATATGAAAAATAAGGATCCAAGATATGAAGATATATGATCCAAGATATGAAGATATATGATCCAAGATATGAATCAATCTTTTATCTTTGATGTATTTCATATTCTTATTTAAGAATGCTTTTATAGTGGTTTGTTTACAAAGATTGTTTTTATGATGATAAAAAAATAACCGTCCGATGAGATATTTATTTCAAATAAATGAGTAATGATGATTTCTTTAAAAACTCACCCTATTTCTAAAAGGGCTTGTTTTATTCCTTTAACCCAAAGTTTTCTTGATGTGTTCTTTATAATTTATGAATATCTTGTAAAAGTTTAAGTAAATTCCATCTCATTATTTAGCAATCTAATTAATTATATAGATTAAATCTCATAAAATTTAACATTCATTTATATATAATATGTAGAAGCTGAACCTCTATCAGATAGCAAACTCATAAAGTTCTCAAGAATAGGCTTCGAAAGGAGTCACAATATACCTTCAAGCTTCTGTGACTTAAAATCTCAGAAATGAATTAAAATTAACCCTACCTTAAAACAATACTAAAGAGACAGAAAAGATAACATATGGTGGATAATATATGCAGAGCTCCTTAACAACGCGCTCTCTTTCCAATGGAGATCCTAGAAAGCCATAATACTTAAAACTAAACACCACATGGGGAGATTATAAACCACATGGTGTATTATCCATTACTTATAAAATATATGCATCGAATTCCGGCACTTTTTCGGTAGCATAAATATATAAAAACGTCTCAAATTTATAATATCTCCCTTATATCCTCCCCCACTAAATCTTAAACCTCCCCCACCTCCATGTGTTCGGCGAACTACTAGCGTCGTTCACAAGAAGAAGACGGGGAGTTGCGAGGCTAAAGAGATGGTAGGTACAGACCCGTAGAGAATGACTAATTACTCAGACTCTCACTCCCATAACTTATCGTAGGTGATGAGCAATAAGCAGAATCCGAGATGCATAGCCAATAATCTTTTATTTACAGTTATCGATTACAATATGGGGCGTTGTTCAAAGAAGAAAGGCCCGGGCCAAACGGACTTTACTTTTCAGATCCTCAAACTTCTGAGCCCACAAATATTGAAGTCATCTGCCCGTTGATTCCATTCATTATCTTTCCACCTGACTCCCCTTCCATTGCCCACTCTCAAACTTGGGGTACGCCTAGTACCGTTTTGATCTGTGATCAGCGCGGTTTCAGGGATTACAAACAATCACATTAGCCGAGTTACCGAAGGCAGTTGAAGGATATACAGTAAAATTTGAGGAGAAATTCAGGTTTTGATGGGATATATATTAGGTAAAAGTATGAACGGTGGTACATGAACCCATGTTGTTAACTAACTACATGAAGGGTGGTTACAAAGGATCTCACTAATAGTGGAATTTGGTTCGGGTTGATATCCAGATTGGGACTTTATTATAATATAAAAAATTAGGGTCCTGTATAGGATAATTCTGTGCATAAGAATTTGAATCAGTGAAGTTAATTGGGATGGGTGAACTGATGATAAAAAGATTCTCTGGTTGGGCCGAATACCAGATTGAGGTATTCAGGGGTATAATTCGTACGGGAACATTATGAATTAGGGACAATATCCCGTAACAGGTAAAGGTGGTAAAATTAATTTTTGTTCCATCCGTTCCAGTTCCTCTCCCAGTAAGTTTATTATTACCCTTCTCACTTTTTCTTTGTGTTTTACCTGTGTAAAGGTGATGTCAGGTTCCATTCACCTCACAGCGATACAATTAATTTATCTTTAAAAGACTACAGGTATAGTTAACACATTTATTGCTCCATGAAGTTGTAATTTTAAATAATAGAGGTGCGATTTGGGTGAACAACCCGCGCAAACAATAAGAGAGAATTCATTACCAGTATTTCCTTAATATTCATAAGATCACTGAATAAGTAGAGGGTTATTAGGCGATGAGTATCTTTCACCTTATTTCATTGTTAACCATGATTAAAAAGTCCAGCATGTCCACGCGCACCCTCTCCTATGTGGATAAAGCATTCTCTCTATACTTTGATCCATGAATATAATAAATCGTTATTCCTCAAGGACCCCTCGAACACGGCTTACTCTCAGAAACTGACTATAGACGTGGCGAATGGTGTCTCTCATCTTTTCAGAGAGACACACAATTTCAGGAATCCTCAAAAGATGGTCTATATTTGACAACTTTATATACTGCCACCACCAATCAACGAAAAATAATGATTCTTTTTTAATAATATAAAAGCGATAGCTTATCCTAAGGAATAGAGCGGGTAGTATAAATTTTGGTGATAAAGAAGGTAAACTATTAGTTAGCCACTAGGATTTATTTCTATAGAGTTAGTACCTCATTATGTATACTTTTTTCCTATTATTGCTAGGAACGTTTATACACACCGATAATAAGTCCGTTTCGTGAGTTCAAAACACACTGTAATAATATATATTTTTTGCCAACATCTATTAACAAGTTTATAAAAAGATACGATGTTATTTGAGGCTCATTTCCTATTCCAGGACAGAGTGTGTGATTAGGTACGAGAGTTAAAGGCCCATTGAAAAAGGGATGATACTATTATAGTTTTGACATCTCGAGAAGTTAATTAAATTAGTCTCTCGACACTACGTCGTACATATACAAGAACGCAACACGCATATGTTCACGTCCAGAGCATAGTCAGACCGTGAGCGCGACGTACTCCCATAGTGATTCGGAAACGATACCTCTCATTTGGTTCCGAAAATTGAGAATTACTGTTCAGAGCCGATCCAAATGGACATAAAATGCAACAGGACAATCTTTGAAATGGTTTTGAAAGAATAAAATTTCATATAGTGATATTTCATCAAAATCTCTGAAAAGCACCAACATACACTATATGTTTTAATACATAGCCACCACCACAAGAATCTCTCGTCCAATCCATAAACATAAGATGACATACCCCCTCAATTCCGATACCATACTATGCCCCTGCACGCTAAACCACCGCGCTAATCTATTAACCCTAAGACGACCAACAATGCACGAACCAGCGAAAACAAAAAGGAATCAATAAGTAACTCGAAAACAAAAATATATCGCTCGAAGGTAAAAGCAAAAAATCAATTTTAACCTTATCTGATATATTTCATACAATTGTTACTAAATTGAAATGGGAAATATCAGATATGTAACAATAGATATTGAGAAACTGAACGAGAGTTATAAAAAAAAACAAAATTTATTAAAAAATTCTATAAAAATTTAAATGTAAAAATAAATTAGGTAAAAATTATAAAATATTAATCATTCAGTAATGAAGGTACAGATATAGTCTAAAGAAAATCAGAATTAATTAAAAAGACATTATTACACAATGAATGTTATTACAATCGAAACACAAACAAACCAGGCATTAACCTCAAATTAATAAAGACCTTTTATGAAAAAATCTCTGCGATATACTGACAAATACTTCATTCGGAAATAAACATAACAATCTAAAAGAAGTACTTTTCCATCCGAATAATATAGAGATTAATCACGCACTCCAAAAATATACTCCATCAATACATCCCATACCTGTGATCCATAAACGATAATGAAAAAAGGCAGGGAAAAAATAAACCTACTCACTCCAGCCTGGATTGATCATATCAGAACATACTCCTTGCAGAAAATCTACTTTCACAGGAACAAGAAAATCTGTTAACATAAGTTTTAGACAGCTTCCCACCTCCACAAATAATAGTCAATCGCAACATAGAACAAAGACTTCGTATAGGTTAGCCGTTAACCGTGTAAATATAGATATATAATGTTACAATAAGTACATAATTATATATACACATAGTTCACAAATTAATATAATATACTATTTCTAATATAAAAAATAATATATAATATATAAATTAAAAATAATATATATATTAAGGTACTTCCTGAAGAGACAAGCAAGGTTTTCGGAAAATATGAGTTATATTATCCACAAATTACCAGCAAGGAATTAAAACCAATTACAAAATATATATGTATTGCTTAAGAATAATTATAATTCAAACCATTGTTGCGTATAAAATAAAGAAGCCTGGGGAAAATTTCAATTTACACTAAAGGAACTTTACAGATCTTGAAGTTGAATAATATATTATAATCTTTAGTCTCGCATAATCATACATAATTCAGAACACGAGTGATCAGTTACACCCAAGAATCGTTAATATACTAGGAGCGGTTTTTTTATTTCAAGCAACACTAATGAAAGCATACATATCAAACTAACTTTCAATAGATGAAAATGGTTTTTCACCACAATGAGAACAATAAATTTAAGTTATTCAGCTATTAATATACCTTATATTATAATTAATGCTTAGATATAGATTAGAAATAGATTTTATTTTTTTCAAACTTATCGGTTAAGTTTTCAAGATATAGTTATATTGATCTTAAAATTTGTATCATTATATATTTAATGTGGTGTATACAGTTCAAGTTTAAAGTCATTTCCATAAATTTTTAAAAAATTGAAATTACAAAAATTTTATAAAATAGATGAGCAAAGCTAACTTTGATTCTCTGTGCTTATTTATTTCACCTCAGGTTAAAATCATATGTCAACTTCTATAAACTCAGAGGAAAAGTATAAAAATAACTGGGTTGCTTAATCGCTATCTAATTAATCTATTTATTCAAGTAGTTAAAGAAATTAATATTGTCCGTATTGTTATAATCAACGTGTTAACGGTTTATAACAAATTATAGAATTAACGTATTGGTATCTAATCATAACCACAGCATATTCCAATATTAAATGGATTATAATTAAGAGGACATAATTAGTATATTAATATATAGTGAACATACTTTAAGTATGTCTTCTAGAAATTCTTTAAAACTAAACGGTTTGAATTTAACGCATTTTAAAAGCTTTTTGTATTCTCACAAAAATATTCATAAATTGCATAACTAATATATATACTCTATATAAT